>QANX01005880.1:0-15406 GCA_003254975.1 Ochetophila trinervis
TCACCTCATTGTACTCTGCCCATGCAAATCTAATACAGGATATATGATGATTGTACCAATTTTTTTTTTTTTAATTTTGAGCGTTGCTTATGAAGTTTCTAAAAGATTAAAAACGAATATTAATTACATAACATGTTAATTGTAATTTAATTAAAAAAATATAACAAACTGAATTAATTAATACTTACCGCACACTCAGGTGTTAAACGTTGCTGTACAAATTCATCCCACTGGTCTTGTGTAATTAATTTCCCATATTTCGAGGACAACATCGAAAGCTTCAATGTTCCCTAATTCTAGGTACTAGGGGTGGGCTCGGTCGGTTTTTGGCAAGTTTTCCGCCGAACCGAGAATTTCGGTTTTAAAAAAATGTTCAACCGAAACCGACTGAGCATTCGATAAAACCGATGCAAAACCGCACCACTAATGGTCGGTCGGCGTCGGTTTCATCGGTTGGTTGGATCTCAGAATGGAATGAAACAAAAAGAAAAAAAGAAAAAAAAAAAACTAAATAACAAAAATCAACCAGAAAAAACCAGTAAATCAATAAGAGCTTACAAAAAAAATCACAAATATATAGCCTTCCTTAACCACAAAAACAGAAAACAGTAAGTTAAAAAAAAAAAAAAAATCTTCAAAGAGAAAGGATCGGTGCGGATCTAAGGTCGCATCGTCGTCGGTGACCAAGCTTTGAGAGCCAGTGAGCCATGACCACTTCTCGGTCTCATGACTAAGATTTACATGGTGACCAAATTTGAATGGATTTACACGGTGGTGTTGGAGAAAGAGGGAGAAAGGCATCAGAAAGATAGGGAGAGGGAGAAGGGAAGACGGTGACTGCCGAGAAGATGAGATTCAAAGGTAGAAGGAGAGGGAAAGGGAGAGGGAGAAGCAAATGGTGGGTGGCTGCCGTGAGAAGAATATGAGAGTTAGGGTTTTGAAGATATTAAGTGAGGGTAATTTTATAAAACAAAATTAAACTAAGGTTAATTTTGGAAAAATAAAGTAAAATGTTGTTATTAGTTCGGTCGGTCGGTCCGGTTCGGCGAAAAATTTCTTCTGAACCGGCCACCGAACCGGATCTATTGGTTTTTTAAAACTAAAAACTGGATAAAACCAGCAAAACATAATTAATCAGACCGAAACCGGACCGGACCAGTTTGGTTATGTCGGTTATTGCCCACCCCTACTAGGTACGGGTGTACAAAATGTATGTACATAAAACTCTTTCATTTTTTTCATTTTTCTGCACAATCCTTCAAAGTTTTATGTTTCAATGATTCGTCCTTATTATAAAAGTCCTACATAAAAAATTAAGGTATTATTAGCACATTCATAATAAAATCACGAAATTAATTAACCAACAACTTTAATTAAAATGAAATTGGTTGTATTATTACCTTTATTGTCTCTCATAATGTATTCTTCAAATTTGTTGGAACATCGTTCCAACTCTTGTAGGTAATCAGTATTTGAGATCGTGTATAACTACCTTCATAATTAGCTAGAGATTGGCCGGCTTTATTCACTCCGACCCCATGCTCATTGTATATTACATCTCCAAGTTCGCCACTAGCAACTTGTCTACGAATTCTTCCTAACTTTGACGGTCCTCTCCCCTTCTTTTACTTCCTACTTGAGGAAGAGTCTTGAGCATTAAGATTAGTTGGATCTTAATTTAAATCCATATCTACAAAAAAATATTAGTAAATTATCAAACATTTATTAACAACATTATAAATAACAATTAATTTACTAATAACATATTAACAAACCAACAAAAAAATTATATAATATAAAACCGTAACATATATACAAAACCGTCGTCTTTAATTTTATATGCCCGTCGTGAAATCATATATATACTTCCAAAATTCTAAAAAACCGTCGTCTATTCATATTCATGGTTTCAACATATTCATACAATATATATTCATTATCCAATATATATTCAAACGAATATATGTAATATATATTGATGTGTGTCGTAAACACCAAAATTATAATACTGAATTTACCAGAACTATAGCAGTGGCAAGTCCAGGTCGAATCCACAGGGACTGTGTTGAATTCCAATTTAAATTCTATCATAGTAAAACTCTAAACTAAAAACATAAAAATGGGGGGTTTTAGATTGCTTGCAAAATATTCTAAATTAAATCAAAACTAGTAAATACTGAAAAGAAATAAATAAGAGAAACTCTTGGGATCAGAATAATTCATAAGACTAGTAAACAATTAATCATAGACATAAAAATTCCAATTCTTCATTCAATTTGGCATAAATAATTGGCACGACCTAATTATTCTATACTTCTCACTAAAATAAACTAATCCATATACGATCATGAATTAGTTATAATTCTGAAATTAAATCTAGAATCAACGTGACCTGAATTTATCTCAGAAAATAATCAAGAACAAGAGAAAAGCCAAATAAAGACAAACTCTACAAACGTTGCAAAGTTTTAATCTAATTTATATTTTTCATAGACAATTAACAGAAACTGGGATCATAACCATTAAAGTCTATTTGCTACTAATTATTAAAAACCCAATACGATTGATAATTCAATTTAGCAATAATCCAATCTCACATAAAAATAACGGATCCAAATTATAATTATGAGAAATTGAAAATATAAACAATAAACACAGAAGAACATAAACTGAATGATTAAATTGGATTGAAATAAAAACAAGTCTCACAATTGCATAACTAGCTTAGAATTATTCTTACCCAATAAAAGAATGTTAGAAGCACAAACTTGAGAGAGAAACTCAATTCTAATGGTAAAATTCCTCTAAAAGTCGGCTCCCCCTTTTACAACACTAATAAAACATATTTATACTAAAATTTAGGGTTAAAACTGATAAAATCGCGTAAAAACGAACAAATTCGCGCTCACCCAGGCGGCTGTCCAGGCGCCTGGGCAATGCACCTGGGCTGCACTGCCTTGCTGCCAACGTCCAGTTAATTACGGTTTTGCCACTGCTTCTTCAGTTTTTCTGTTTAATTACGATTTTGCCACTGTTTCTTCATTTTTCATCCCTTTAAGCTCAAATCCACCTAAAACATAGAAAAATATAAATTAATCCATTTTAAGTGAATAAAACATGCTCAAATCAAGTATTAAAGTATATAAAATATATATAAATTGCATCCTATCATATATATATATATATATATATATATTCAAGCTCGGCTTTATTCATATAATATATCCAAACAGAAAACATTATAATTTCAACATTATATCCAAACATTATAATTTCAACTATAATTTTCACCCAAAAAAAAAATTCGCTGGCACAATATAAAAATCAACATTTCAACACATTTTCACAATATATTTATATATTATAATTTCAACATTTGCACCAAATTTCAAAATATATTCACAGGCACAATATAATTTCAACAAACCAACACATTTCAACATTTTTACCAATATATTCACGAGCAGAAAATATGTTCACGACTACTTACCTTAAGTTTTTGGGTTGAATATGCAGAAGATTCCCGTTGAAATGAAGCAAACGGCGAAGAGAAGGTTGCGGCGGCAACAGTTCTGGTGTAGGGTTTATGGAGAAATGGAAAAAAATGGAAGAGAAGGCCATCTAAAGAAGAAAATACGGGGGCAAAAACGGCTCCGCTTTTGGTATAGACGATGGTTTCTTAGCTATAACCGTTGTCTATATACTAAAGACGACGGTTTATAGCTTCAACCGTCCTCTATATACTATAGACGACGGTTCCTATCACCAACCATCTTCTATAGTACTATATTAAACGGCGCCGTTTTATATATAGAGACCAAACGGCGCCATTTTAACTAAAAAAACAATTTTTTTTTCAACCCAGCAAACCAAAGTGTGCCAGGCCTGTATTCAGGTGCCAATTCAGGCACTTGGATATCCAGGTAAAAAAATATTTATATATTTTAAATTAACACCAAAAATTTTATAAATTTTAAATTAAACTATTTTAATATAATTAAAATATTTTTAAACTTACATTTTAACACCTAAATTTTTTATAAAATTTAAATTAAACTATTTTAATTTAATTACCATTAATTTAATCTACAAAACCCTAATTAAACTATAAACTTACTAATCAACCAAGCCCTAATTAATATATTTACCATTAATTTAATTTGTATATTGAAAATAGTTTAAATTAAAAAATTGGACATACTTGATATAATTTAATAAAAGGAAAAAAATTAATTAAACACAATCAACATTATTCTTTATTTTTAATCCATATTCCATTACAATCGTTACGAACACAGACTTCTTCGCAATCCTTAGCATCAAGAGGGATCTCTTCATTCAGTATTTGCATAGCAAATAGAGTGTGAATCAAATCAATGTTTCCAAATGTATCCCTTTCAGAAGATTTGGTCTGTGTGTAATGAGGAGTGCTTAATACCACAAACCATTGTGAATCACAAGGATCCTCCACATAAAATACTTGTGTTTCTTGAGAAGCCAAAATAAATAGATCAGATTTGTGACCAAGTTTGTTGAAGTTAACACATGTAAATCCACAATCATATTTCTTAACACCATGATTGATGTCAGCCCAATCACATTTGAACACCGAAATTCAAAATTTAATGTAATCCACATCCCATATTCCGACCACTACACCATAAAACGACATATCAGTGAATTTTGGATTGTCGTCTTTTGCACTTGAATATTGCATCGATCCAGTCACCAAGCTTACGCCGCTATTCTATGTAACACGCTTATTATCTCTTTCAACTGTATGGTATCATATTCCATTAATGTCGCAGCCCGAATAGCTTATTACTTCAAAACATGGTCCCAGTGCAATCTATCTCAATGTATGTGACACACTATTATCTGGTTCACTCAATTCTTTCTGAATCTGCAAAAACACCACACGCACTATTAGTAAATGCAATAAAAGTAATGTAGTTACTTCATCTCCGAACCAATAAAATTAAGTTGCAATAAAATTAAATTGCTATATATACTTCACAATTAATGTTAAACTTACTTCATCTTGGAACCAATAAATGAAAGTGCAATTTTTCTCATTTTGAAACCATTTTTCTTTTCTTGTTTTGTTACAAATATCACACTTCAAACTCTCTATATGTTTTCTAAAGACAACAAAAGTTAATGACTATAGTAAACAAATATTCAATATAATATTCAACAAAAAATATAGAGTATTAAACTTACTCGAAGTAAAGTTGTACTTCGGGTGTATTTGAAAGTATGTACAAATGTACTTGCTCCCATAGGTCACGAGTAATACCCAATAAATTACCACCCTTCAAAGGATCACCAGTATCATCTTTCACACACTGTACTTCATGGCGGCCATGTGGGTTCCCGATTGCATGCACACCTTTTTGATACTCACTACAAAATTCGATTGCTTCCTCAGCGATGTAGTTCTCTGCAATGCAGCCTTCAAGGAGGTAATGATTGCGAACATACCCCTTCAACACTTTCATGTATCTCTCAAAAGAATACATCCACCGAAAGAAAACTGGCCCACACAATCGCACTTCTCGAACCAAATGAATAGTTAGATAAACCATTATATCAAAGAAAGACGGAGGAAAATACTTTTCAAGTAAACACAATGTCTTAACAAGATATGTCTGAATAATGTCCAAATTTGAAACATCAATCTCTTTTTTGCATATAGCGTTGAAGAAAAAACAAAATCTCATTATTATATGTCGGACATTTGTTGGGAAGACTGATTGTAGTGCAATAGACATCAGTTGTTACATCAAGGTATGTAAATCATGAGATTTCATGCCTTTCAACTTCAAATCATTCATCGACACAATATTCTGAAAATTTGAAGAGTAGCCATCGAGAACCTTTAAATTTATCAAACAGTTGCAAAAAGTTTTTTTCTCTTCCTTGGATAATGTGTAACATGCAGGTGGTAGATATATCATTCTCTCTTCGACAACAAGAGCCAAATCACTTCTTATGCCCATTTCAACCAAATCAAGCCGAGAATTAAGTTCATCTTTAGTTTTTCTAGGAATGTTAAGCAATGTGCTAACAATGCTCTCACATACATTTTTTTCAATATGCATGACATCTAAGTTATGCCTCACATATAATGACTTCCAATAGTCAAGCTCAAAAAATATAGACTTTTTTTTCCAGCAATCTCTATCAGCAGTAGACTTTTTTCTCTTATTACCACTATCAAATGACTTAGAGTCAAGTTTTCTAAGTATATCTTCTCCCATCACAGGTAAAGGAGTTGGATGAAACTCCTGAAATCTATTAAAAGACTTTTTTTTTTTTTCGAAAATGATGATCACTCCGAAGAAACCTCTTATGTCCTCAATAACTCATTTTTCTACAATTTTTCAAACTTTGAGCACACGTGTTCTCGCTGCAAATGAGACAAGCAAAATATCCTTTAGTGGTATGACCAGACAAATTACTATATGCAGGGAAGTCATTTATAGTCTACAATAATATTGCTCCCAAAGTGAAAAATTTCCGCTTACACACATCCCAAGTTCGCACCCCCTCATCCCACAACTGCTTAAGATCGTCAATCAATGGCTGCAGATAAACATTTATATCGTTTTCTGGCTGCTTCGGTTTAGATATCAACACTGTCAACATTATAAACTTCCGCTTCATACACAACCATGTGGAAGATTATATGTAACTGTAAGCACATGCCAACAACTGTATTGAGAACTCATATGCTTATGCAGGTTAATGTCATCAGCTGCAATCCCAAGCCTTAAGTTTCGACATTCTTTACCAAAATTAGGACACATGTGATCAACTAGCTTCCAAGACGGTGAATCGGCTGGATGACTTAACTTTTCAACTGCGACCTTTCGTTCATTTGCATGTCACGTCAGATTTTTAGCTATGTCAACGCTTTGAAACATCCTCTTGAACTGTGAAATAGGTGGAAAATACCACATGACTTTATGAGGGACATTTACACGTTGTTCCATCGTCAGTTTCCTTCCACCTCGATGCTCCGCATTTAGGACAACTTTCTTGCGCTTCATATTCTTTTCGATAAAGAATGCAGTTGTTGGGACAACAATGTATCTTCTCATAATCCATGCCCAGTGCTGTTAGAGTCTTTTTCACGTTGTACATAGAATCTGGCAAAACGTTATCGCTCAGTAGCATTTCCCACAACAACTTTAATAATTCAGAAAAATTTGTGTCCGAAAGACCGTATTTAAATTTCAGGTTGTACAACTTTACCAAACTAGATAGTTTAGTAAAGTTCATACAACATGGATACAAAGTAGTTTCGGCATCCTCCAACAACCTCTTAAATTCACCGGGATTATCCACGAACTTGTCACAAGCATCATTCACCATGTCAATATTATTACCCATCACATCTTCATCATCCGTATTTATGTGGGTAAAATGACTTTCAGTATTATTGCTTTTACTAATTTCACTAACTCTAGAACAATCTCCACGATATCCTTCAGACTCTTCCAACTCTTCTCCATGTAAAATCTACTTACGATAATTCGTATCAAACCCCTTAAAGTATACATGCACTCTCACTTCTTCAATAGTGCTAAAAAATAAATTCCCACATTCCATACAAGGACATCGAGTTTTACCATCTCTATTTGCACTTTTCTTAGTAAATTCTAAAAACATTTCAAAACCCTTTTGAAATGAATCGGTTCTCCTATCAATCTTTATCCATGATTTAACCATTTTATCTATTTGAATAACAACTAATTAAAACTAATTTAAACAAGAATGATATAAAATATAGCAATAAATATTATATTACTAACAATTTAACCAACATTTAATAATTAACAAATCAATAATAGAAAATAAATAGATAACAATAAATAAATAAACAATAAATATAGAGACAACGATAATTACACAACTAATTAATATTAATATTTTACTATATTCTAAAATTAACTACAACAACATAAAATATATAATAAATAGCAATACTATATGAGATTATAACATATCAAATATTTAAACAAACTAACAAATTTAATAAATGGAAAACATATATATATATCATTGCAAAATTTAAATGTTCATAACCTAATAATTATAAAATAATTAATTCATGAAAATAAAATTATATAACTAATTTAATTTAAATGATAATGCAATAACATAAATATTTAATGTAGTTAATTGCATAAAATTATTTACCTCGATAGTGAGTTTTTTTACAAAAATCAACTTCAAGCTTCAACAAATTGATGACTTAAATCCTAAATAAATGCTATTTGAATATTTTTGATCACCACTAAAAGAATTTGAACTAAAATTATGGGAGAAATGAATTTAGTGAATTTGATTGAGAACAAAAATGAAAATATATAAGAAAAAAAATGGCTATATTTTTTGCAATGGCTACTTTTGCAACGGCTATTTTGAACTTTAAAACCGTGTTTTAGAAACTAAATGTAAGAGTGCCACGTGGACAAATATACACAAAAGGATAACGGTTAAAAACAAAAACCGACGTCGAAAATTAGAATAGTATAGACGACGATTCCTTTAGAAACCGTCTTCTATACTCTTCAACATACACCTGGTGTCCACGTTGCGGCCACGCTTTTAGTGTTTTATCAACGACGGTTAATTCATCAACAATCGTTTTTTATGTAACTTTAGATGACGGTTATAGATAAAACCGTCGTTGATTTTTTCTAACCGTCGTCTTATTTTATCAACGTTGGCTCTCTTTCATAACCAACGTTTATATAAAAGTAAGGTCATCGTCGTTAGCTTTTTTCTGTAGTAGTGCTATGTCCCACTCATATAAAGCTTTTTAAAGTTTGCATCAATAAATCCACCCTCCGAATTTTGTATCAAATGATGCAACAAGAGAGGTAATCCTCATCAGTCGTATGCCACTTTCACTTTTCTCTATCTCACTTTGGAGTCTTCCTCTTCCGCACAAATTAGAGGTCTTCATCTTCCATGGAGAAACCCACTTTGTAAGCAATTTTTATGGTGGCAGACGAGCTTCATTTGATGATCAGGATTAATGGAGGGTGAATGTCGTGACTCATCGGAGTCCCTCTAATGCCATTTAATCATTTTGGAAACACACTAGGGAGTTTGAGAAAAGACTTCAATAGAAGGCATGAAGCTTAATACCATGGAGAAGATAATAGCATTTTTATGGACACAACACCTTAGCATTAATTAACTAAGTAAATAAAGCCCAATATTAACTAATAAAGTACATCTTAGTTACTGGTCGGTTTCGATTTGCCTCATCGTCCATGTCAAACCAAAAAGCAAAATTATTGAAAGGTAGATATAATTAACCACTTCCACCTTTGAGAAGGCTCGATTAAAGGCAGAATTTCATTGCAATTAGTGAAAAAATAGCAAAGAAAGAATATCGGTGAAAGCCATAGAAAATAAATTACCAACAAAAAAAAAAGTCGCATATAAATATTTACATTTACATAATGAATAGAATATTGGATGGAACAAAGTAAAATTATTATGAATGAGTGACTCACCAACAAGGGCAATATATAGTCTCTTTTAGTAGTAGAGAATATAAGTGTTTGAGATTTGATAGAAAGAGATCACTTTCATTTACTGAAACTGTAGTTTAAATACAGCATGTACAACTAGTAGTTACAAAGGATAACTAAGAATGAAACTAACTATCCTATACTTTCGGTATATGAAACTAGAGGATAAATACATATACATAAGATAACAATACAATAGTTACAATACTCTATTATGCCCCCTCAAGATTTGGGTTCTATCTAGAACACCAATCTTTGACCGTGAAGTTTGTAGTTTGTATTTGGAGAGAGGTTTGGTCAAGGAGTCTGCAAGTTGATCACCACTTGACACATGTGATACCCGTATTGACCCATCTGCAACCTTGTCCCTTATAAAGTGAAAGTCTATGCGCACATGCTTCATTTTGGAGTGTAGTTTTGGATTGGCACACACATACGTTGTGCCAAGATTATCACAATATATTGTTGGTGGCACGGTGGATTTGATATTGAGCTCACAGAGTAGAGACATTAGCCAGCATAGTTCTGAAGTAGTGTGAGCTACTGCCCGGTATTCTGCTTCAGTAGATGATCTTGAGACTGACTTTTGTTTCCTTGATGACCAAGACACAGGGTTGCTTCCTAAGAATATGACATAGCCGGTGGTGGAAGTGTCGTCATCCTTGTTGCCTCCCCAATCTGAATCCGAGAACCCATGTAGAGCTAGTGGGGTATTGTTTTTGAGAGAGAGACCAAAGGATATTGTGCCTTTTAGGTATCGAAGCAGGTGTTTTACCGCTGCCCAGTGGACATCTGTTGGTCGGTGCATAAATTGTGACAGTTTGTTCACTACGAAGGCAATGTCAGGTCTTGTGAGAGAGAGGTATTGTAGACTGCCGACTGTTTGACGGTATTGAGTTGGTGAAGAGAGGAGTGTGCCATCGGTGAGTAAGAGAGATGATACAGTAGATAGTGGTGTGGAGACCTCTCTTGCATCAAGCATTTTTGTAGATTCCAAAATGTCTGAGATATATTTTTGTTGGGACAGGAGTATGCCGTTTGGTGTGGGGATGACCTCAACCCCCAGAAAGTAACGTAATTTGCCCATGTCTTTCAAGGAGAATTTTAGGGACAAAGATGAGACAAAGCCATCAATTAATGCATTGTTATTCCCTGTGAGAATTAGATCATCCACATACACTAACAAATACATGATAAATCCATTTTGCATGTAAATAAAGAGTGATGGATCAGCAGACGAGCTTTTGAAGCCATAAGAGGAAAGAAAAAACCTGAGTTCATGAAACCATGCGCGGGGAGCTTGTTTCAACCCGTATATTGCTTTTCGTAGTCTACAAACATGGGATGGATGTTGAGGGTCTATAAAACCATGTGGCTGTGACATAAAGACTTCCTCAGTCAATTTACCATGAAGAAAGGTGTTATTGACGTCCATTTGGCGAAGTGGCCATTGATTAGAGAGAGCTATACATAGGACTATACGGATTGTTGTAGGTTTCACAACCGGACTGAAGGTTTCAGAGTAGTCAATACCTGGTCGTTGATGGAAGCCTTTCGCAACTAAGCGAGCTTTGTAGCGGCTGACAGTGCCATCTGGATTTCTCTTGATGCGAAACACCCATTTAGACCCGACAATATTTTGTGTTGGCTGTGGAAGAACCAGTTCCCACGTTGCATTACAAAGGAGAGCTTCATACTCGGTTTGCATAGCTTGACTCCATGTGGGAAGGTTTAAGGCTTGAGCAGTTGTTCTTGGCTCGGTTTCAACAGAAGAGGGAGATTGCACAGAGGCATTATAAAAATCAGCAAGAACCTTGGGTTTGAAAATCTTATTTAAGGCACGGGTACGCATGGCATGGGTGCGGGTAGGAACTGGTGCTTGAGAATGGTATGACTTTGAGCTTGGCGTGGAAGGTTGGATCTCACAAACTTGATTAGTGCTATCTCTTGTGTCCGTTAACTTTGGAGATGATGAATGGTCCATGCTATGAATGGACATTAGTGGAGAGAGAGAAGAGGGAGCTGATGGATGAGAGTTAGCACGTGATTTGGTAGTGGGTGGGTGAAGTGATAAGGAGGAGGTGGTTGTGGGTAGGTAGATATGAGTAGAGTCATAAATAGATGAGACTTCTTCTATAGTTTCAGTTTTATTGAAGTTAGAGATAGAAGGAAAGATAGACTCAATGAAAGTCACATGTCTAGAGTGATAGATCTTATCATGATTTTGATCATAACAAACAAATCCACTTTGACTTTTTAGAGGACCTAAGTTAATGCACGGCTTGGATTGAGATTCCAATTTGTGTGTGGTATAAGGTTTTAACCGAGGATAACAAAGGCACCCAAATATTTTTAAGTTACTGTAATTTGGAATTTTTTGAAAAAGTTTTTCAAAAGGAGATTTATTGTCTAAAGTTGGAGTGATTAAATGATTTATTAGATAGGAAGCAGTATAAAACGCATAACTCCAAAATTTGGTTGGAAGCCTAGCTTTAGTTAACAGAGTTAGACCAGTTTCACGAATTTGTCTGTGGCGCCTCTCAGCAAAACCATTTTGTTGTGGAGTGTGAGGAGTGGTGAGAAAGTGACTAATGCCATTTGTTTGAAAGAAAGATTTTAATTTAATAAATTCCCCTCCATTGTCAGAGTAAAAAGAAATAATTGGTAACTGAAAGTATTTTTCCACAACATTTTTAAATTGAACAAAAATAGAGGCAACATCTGATTTGTGCTTAATAGGAAACAACCAAATATATTTTGAAAAATGGTCTATAAAAATAACATAGAAATTGAAATCATCATGAGATGTTATGGAAGTGGGACCCCATACATTTGAATAAACAAGCTGCAAGGGTTGAGAATTACTTAAGGAAGAACAACCAAAAGGAAGTCTATGTGACTTATTACACCTACAGGAATTGCAATGAAATTTTTTTGTGGAAGAGACTGGTAAGGAATAAAGAGAGACTAGTTGTCGTAGAATTTTATCTGAAGGATGACCAAGCCGTTGATGCCAGTCATGGAGTGAGGTATGGATACTGGAGAAGGCAGTGGGTGAGGATGAAGGATGACATGCATTGGTTGGCCATTCATATGTGCCGCCATTAAGAGGACCCTTGAGTAGCACTAACCCTGTCCGTAGATCCTTCACAATAAAACATTTGGGTAAGAACTCAATAGATGCATCATTGGATTGGCAAAATTTAGAAACAGACAGTAAATTTCGTGTCATTTTGGGTACACACAAGACATCATTTAATAAAAAGGAATGAGAGGAGGTGTTAAGTTTTGTGGTACCAGTATGAGTAATAGGAAGTTGGTTACCATTCCCTACAGCTATGGCATCTGTACCATCATATTCTGAATGCAAGGAGAGAGTGCTGAGATCTATGGCGACATGGTGAGATGCACCGGAATCAAGGAGCCTGGTTGAGTGAAGCCGGTGGAGCAGGGCCAAGAAGAGAGCTTGTGTGAAAAGCTTGTGGAGAATGATTTCTTGGGAAGGATTGTTGCTGCTGAGGAGTATAGGTCCACTGTTGGCGGAGTAGAGGACAGAATCTTGCTGAATGTCCCTGGTTTGAACATAACTGACATCGACCTCTATAATTTGTGGGAGGCACTGTGAAAGATGATTTGCGGAGGTGACTCGGAGGAGTAGTGGGAAACCGTTGGTGCTGGTTGCGATTATAGTTGTTCCGAGGTTGGAAGGAAGATGTTGAGGACATACGGTTGGCATTATGAGCCATTATTGGAGCAGCAGAGACATTCAATTCATTGCGCCTGATGTAGTTTGAGTGTTCCACCAATTTTTCATAAAGTTCTTCAAACAGAATAGAGCTGTCCCTTGTTCTAAATGCAGCCGAGATGTCTTTGAAGTCAGTAGAGAGACCATTGATCACATACAGAGTGATATCATCATCAGGTACGGGATTGGCAATGAGAGCAAGCTCATCAGCTGCTCCTTTGACATCATTCAAGTATTCCACAATCGAACGTGATCCTTGAGGTCGGATCAGACGTTCCCGGAGTCGCAGCAGCCTCGGTCTTGATGGTTTGGCAAATGTAGAAGCTAATTTTTCCCAAGCAATCTTGGACGTATCAGCAGAAGCTACAACTTGATGGACCTCTCTGGATAGAGATGCAAGAATTGCACCTAAAAGCAAGGAATCTTGACGAACCCAGAAGATATAATCCGGATTTGGAGAGTTGGTATTACTGGAGAGAATCGATAATGGGCAAGGTAATGTTCCATCAATGAAACCAGACAAGTCATATCCAATAAGCAATGCATCAAATTGCTTTTTCCATGGAAAATAGGTTGAATCAGTAAGTTTGAGTGGTGCTTGGGTAGCCACATTGATAACAACAAGAGTTCGGTTAGCAAGAATAGGTTCACTGCTAACCACAATAGTGTTTGAGGTAGAGGAGGACTGGGAAGGAGTGGTTGCCATGAGAAAAGAATGAGAGAAAAAAAAAATCTCGTTGGAGCACTTAAAGCTCTGATACCATATAAGTGTTTGAGATTTGATAGAAAGAGATCACTTTCATTTATTGAAACTGTAGTTTAAATACAGCATGTACAACTAGTAGTTACAAAGGATAACTAAGAATGAAACTAACTATCCTATACTTTCGGTATATGAAACTAGAGGATAAATACATATACATAAGATAACAATACAATAGTTACAATACTCTATTAGAGAATATATGGTAGGTCGGTAGGTAATACTTAATAGGTTTGCTTTCAATTAGTTTCCCTATAAAAAAAAAGAAAAAACATGACCATATGCATTAAAGCAAACTCTACGCATGCATATTGACAAAAAGTGGTAGCAGTAGTACTAGTAGACGTCTAGTTCGCCACATCCAGACTAAATTCTGAAACAAAAGCAACCGGCTTTTTATGTTAAAGCTGGTTTTTACGTCTTCTTTGGCACATGTTTGTTTCTCTCTCTTTCCCCTCAACGTCCAAAAGCCTTGTTGCCCACCATCATTCTGTTCTCAAGAATATATATAATGCTCACCGACGCACCATATATATGCAAAGCATATTTATTTTATTTTCTTTTGTTCTTTTTGTGGTGGGATATATATATATATATATATATATATATATCTAGTTCAGAAAATTGAGAGAGTCATGCAAGTCGCTATCTGCATGGCAGTGAAATGGTGACCTCACAATGTGCGCGCGCGCGCGCACACACACACACATATATATATATATATATATATATATATATATATATATAAATTTCAAAAGATGGATTCTAATTTGGAAAAAAATTAAAACCAATCAATATGATCAAATTGTTAATTTATATATTCCACATATATGTATATACACAAGCTTAGTGAGGAAATATTCCCCCAAAAAAAAAACTTAGCGATGAAATTTATATTGGTTTTTGCTTACGGTATATGTACTAATGAACTATATAAGGCACATGGCAAAATTCAAGACAAGTGGATAAGATCAAATGAAAGAGAGAATATGCTTTTAAAGTACGTACGGGTACTGATGAATGATTTCTAGGGTTTGCTTTTAGTTGAAATATCATATAAAAAGAATGCACTTTGAAGGAGGTATAATGTATTGGTGGAGGACACCATGATTTGAGTGGAGGCACGCGCTATGCTCCACCTAAGTACGCCAAAATCAAAGGCTACCTGATCAGTACGTAGAAGTTCACTTTCTTTCTGCACTACCAAAAACTTCCCTTGTTTGTAAAAAAGATTTCATTTCCATAGGCACTAGTGTTTTGCTACAATTGTCATGTGAGGTAAGAGGCAGAGTATCATTTGATATATATATATATATATATATATATATATATATATATATA
>QANX01005880.1:23608-46598 GCA_003254975.1 Ochetophila trinervis
TTTTTTTTTTTTTTTTTTTTTTTGGTTTTTTTGAGTTCTTTTAATAACAGCAATTTTTTTTTTCATTTGGTTTTTTAATAAGATTTTCTTTTTCTTTTTCCTTTTGTTTCTTTATTTTGGATTTTTAACGTTTCATTTTTTTCTTTTACTTTTGCAACTTTGAAGCTTACAATTTCTTTTATTTTTTTTAAATAAACAAATTTATATTTTTCAATAATTAAATTTTAATTAATTTTTTAAAATTTATTCAAATATGTATTTAAAAAACAATAAGTATAATTCACCTTTGGACGAAACATATCATAATGATAATGCAAACTAATACAATTCTACACCAAATGTCGTACAGTAATAATACAAGCTAATACTATACAACTTAATACAATACATGCTAATACTATACAGATTAATAATATACAGCGTGCGAAATGTACCTTTTTGTGAGTGCATATTAGATTTGGGCTTATTTACACTGCTCAATCTTTGCGGTGTGTGGCAATTTGTCCCTCATCCTAAAAAATTGGTGGTTGTACTCTCTATTAATGCTAAATGTTGCTATAGTACCTTTTCTATGATACCCATCAAATAACGTCGTTTTCTTTTCCATGTGCAATGCTTAAAACTTGAACAAGTAATTTCATCTTTCTCTCTCTAAAAATTTGAAAAAATGGAGAAGCATGTAAAGGTTCTATTAGAAATAAAATATAAAAGACATGATGACTCACCTCCTATCAGTTTAAGCTTTTAATATATATGATAATTCAGCATAGTATCAGAACGAAAACACCTAGCAGTCACATGTTCAAAATTCAACAAACCTATCAACTTAAGCTTTTAGGAGATTTGATAATTTAGCATAGTATATGAGTCGAAACACCTACCAGTCACGGATTCGAAACTCAACAACTCCACCCAAAATCAAAAATTTATATACAAACTCAAAATGAACCTAAAAAAGGCTAGCCAAAAATACACATGTAAAGACCCTAATGAGCCTACATGTGAAGTGAGTATTAGAGATAAATTATAAAAGATATGATGACCCACTTCCTATCAACTTAAGCTTTTGAAATAATTAGTAATAATCAACAGTGTAAGACGAAACCAAAAGCATATTTCCTCTCTCTAAAGCTTCCTTCCTTGTTTAGGTGGCTCCTAGAAATAGTGTTGGAGATGTTCATTTGTAGTGGTATCGAGATGAGAAACATATTGGTAATGATATTTTTGGGAAGATATTAAGAAAGAAAGAAAAACAAGATAAATTGCAAGATGTAACTACTGATGACCTAAAAAATTGGTAAGTTTCTTAGTTTTATCTTTTGTTTATTTTTTTATTTATTTTTTTGGTGGACAAAAATCAACTTCCTCAGTTTTTTTCCCCCTCAGATTGCCTTGCATATATTTTCTTCATTTAGCTCTAGAATAGTGTTGGAGATGTTCATTAGTAGTGGTATCGAGATGAGAAACATATTGGTAATGACATTTTTGGGAAGATATTAAAAATAAAGAAAAACAAGATAAACTGCAAGATGCAACTACTGATGACCCCAAAAATTGGTAAATTTCTTAGTTTTTTTCTAGTTTATTTATTTTTTAATATTTTGGTGGACAAAAATCAACTTTCTCAGTTTCTTAGTTTTTTCCCCCTCAAGTTACCTTACCTATATTTTCTTCATTAAGCTCTACACTAGTTTCTTCATCAACGATTGTTTCCATTCGTACTATTTCAGGTATCTTCTCCATCAAACGATGCTCAATCCCCAATTTCATTGTCATAACAAAACTTGAACATGAACCACATGCTCCCTGTCATTTCAACCGCACCACATTGCCATAAATTTCATGTAATGCCACATTGCCACCATCTACCATGAGATATGGTCATACTTCATCCAATACACTTTCAACATTCTTTGCAATTAGTGGAATATTCCACTGCTGAATTTGGAGTAGCAACAATGTTCACAATTGTACAATATCCACTGATATAAGGAAAGATGTGGCAAACGGAAGTGAAAATTAGGTGGAGAATTCAAAGAGAATTGAAAGTATTTAAAATAGGTAATGGCTACTATTTGGTTAATTTGTCTTCAAGGAAAGATTGATCAAGGGTTTTATCTGAAAGGCTGTGGATCATAGCTGAACATTATCTTTTTGTGCAAGGTTGGAGGCCAGAATTTGATCCTTTCATAGATAAAATTAGGTGTATGGTTATTTGGGTAAGACTTCCTTGCCGTTTGAGTATTATAATCCTAGTATTTTGTATAGATTTGAAAATATTTTAGGGAAAATCTTCAAAATTGACCAAGCCAAGGAGATAGAAAATAAAGGGTAATTTGCTAGAGTTTGTATTGGGATGGATATTTCGAAGCTGCTTGTTCCTAAAATTGTGATTGAAGGGAGAATGTAGAAAGTTGAATATAAGGGTATATAAGTTGTTTGCTTTCAATGTGGCTGTGTTAGGCATAAAGAAACTGTATTTGTAAAGGAAAGTGATAATGGTAAATATGCTACTGATAAATTAATTCAGTAAATTCAAAATAAGGCTGATAGGATTTATAATGACCCTAAAGAGGGGAATTTTGGCCCTTGGTTACTGGTTTTAAACAAAAGTAGAGTAGACAAAGGTGAGAAGAAAATGGAATGATACCATAATTCATAATAGAAGTAATATAAGGCTGATAAGATTAATAATGACCCTAAAGAGGGGGATATTTTGGCTTTTTGTTACTGGTTTCAAACAAAAGTAAAGTCGACAAAGGTGAGAAGAAAATGGAATGATACCATAATTCATAATAAAAGTAATAGAAGGCGGATAAGATTTATAATGACCCTAAAGATGGGAATTTTGGTCCTTGGTTACTGGTTTCAAACAGAAGTAGAGTAGACAGAGGTAAGAAGAAAAGTGAATGATACCATAATTCATAATAGAAGTAACAAGAATTCTATCCAAGTACTGGATAAGGTAGCTAAGCAAAAAACAAATCCTATAGAATTTATAGATGTTAAGGTTCAAAACTTTGGAAGAAGGAAAAATAGTATAAGGAAGAGGAAAAAGTGAGAATCAAGCTGAGGATTTTGATTTTACCAATTTTCAAAAGAGAAGTGATCTTAATTTGAAAAATAATTATGAGAAATAAATGGGTTCCAAAATGAGATTTGAAGTGGTGGAAGGTCATTATTTGAAGCCTCCAGATACTTCTACTCTCTCTTTGCATGATGATTTAAAGGATTAGATAATGGATGTTGCTTCTGATAGGAAGGAAGTTGTTAATGGAGCTATGCTAATTTGCTAGCATGTTCATGTTTCTTTTCTTTATACTGTTTAATATAAAGCTGATGTTGTGGATTGTTAGAGGGGCTGGAAATTCTGCTTTTGTTAGAAGTGTCAAGAATTATATTGATTGTTATAAGATGGATGTGTTGGTTGTCATGGAGACTAAAATTGGAGGGACAAAAGTTGAAAAAGGTTTTTCTAAAATTGGTTGGTGTGGCATTAAAGTTGATCCAATAGGGTTTTGTGGGGGTATTTAGTTGCTTTGGAAGAAAGAATAGATCAATTTGAAAGTGTCTAAATGATTAATTTTATGGTTAAAGATAATAAGAAAGGATGGTGATTGTGTATCACCCTAGCACTTTTGCTAGTATAAAACAAAATATTTAGGATGCTTTTAGGAACATTAATGATATTCATAATTTTCCTTGGCTCATTGCTAGAGATTTGAATGAAATTAGAAATTACAAGAAATTTTTTGGAAGTTTTTGTTTTAATGTTCCTTTATATAAAGGTGTTAATGGGCTGGTGAAAGATCATTGTCTAATTGACTTGGGTGTTATGGGACCTAAACATATGTGAAGTAATTGGAGATTTGGAAATAGCCATATTAGAGAAATGTTTGATAATCTTTTTGTTCTGTTAATTGGGGAGAGTGGTTCCCTCAGGATGTTGTTCAAAATCTACCATAAACTAGGTCTGACCATCATCCAATCCTTATAACTATTGATAAGTACGATAAAGTGAATGCTAATCTCAAACCTTTTTGATTTGAGATGGCTTGGATGCATCATGAAGGGTTTGATAGTTTTTGAAAGTTACACATCAAAAATCTCAATAATGATTGGACTAAAGATGTGGTAGGTATTAAAGAGAAATTAAAGACTTGAATTAGGAACATTTTTGGGAATATATTTTTTAAGGAAGAGAAGACTAATTGCTTAGCTTAATGGGATTCAAAAGAGACTTTTTTTTGTTAATAATCTATTTCTTTTGAATCTTGAGAGATAGCTTTTTGAAGATTTAAATAAAGATTTGGAGTAAAAGAATTGTTTATGGATGCAAAAATCTAGATGTAATTGGCTTTAAGGGGGGGATAGAGTATAATTTTTTTTTCTGTATCTCTATCTTTGTTAGAAGAAGGAGAAATAGGGTCGTGATGCGTAAAAATGATAAAGGAATTTGTATTGATGATAAAGTGATCTTGAAAGGATTGGTTGTGGATTTTTTCAAGAATCTTTATCTTAGTGAATTTGTTTACTTTAATACAGAAGCTTTGCCAAATATTTTTCCTACCATTTCATAGGTAGATTTTTAGGTGTTGAATAGATGTGTTGATGACTTGGAAAGTAAATTAGCTTTATTTAATATTGGAGCAAAATCTTGGTCCAGATGTCATTCTGCGGCTTTCTTCCAAATATAATGGGATTTATTTTAAGGTCACATTTGCTGCTTTATCAAGGATATTTTTGCCTAAGGACAGCTCCCTCAAGGTATGAATGATACTCTCATTTATGTCATACCTAAAGTTGGTTGCTCTCAAAATATACTTAATTTTAGGCCTGTTAGCTCTATAATACTCTTTACAAAATTGTTAGTAAAATGATTGTAAAGAGACTTAGACCTATAATGAGGAAGTTAGCTCTAATTAGACTAGTTTCATATATGGTAGGCGTCTCACTGATAATGTTGTAGTAGTTCAAAAGATGTTTCATTACTTTTGTAAATCTAAATAAATAAAAAGGTATGATGATGTGAAAAATTGATCTTGAGAAAGCTTATGATAAGCTCTTTTAGAAATTGGACTTCATGAAAGTTGGAGGCACATAATTTTAGAAAGTGTTAAAGTTGAGAATATACAGGTAGTGTGCAATAGAGAATTAATTGAAGAGTTCAGCCCCATTAGAAGTATTAGACAGGGAGTCCCTATGTCTCCTTACTTGCTTGTTCTTTATATTGAAAAACTCCATCATGCCATTTATAAGCATGTTGCTGAAGAGAAATTGAGAACTTTGAGAGTTTTCTAGATGTAAACCGTTCATTTTACATTTAATGTTTGTGGATGGTCTAATTCTTTTATCTAAAACTAATGTGGATCAAGTGAGATTAGTGATGTATTGTTTGGAAAGTTTTTTAAGGCTTTGGGTCAAAAGGTGAATTGTGCTAAATCTCAAATTTTCTTCTCTAAATATACTTCTTGAGAAGTTAAAGTAGTTGTGGAAAGAATGACCAATATCCTTATTTTTGAAGAGCTTGAAAACTATTTGGTTTTTAATTTGTTTAAAGATGGTAGAGGAAATAGTTATGGTAAATATATTTTGGAGAAGCTAAGAAGCAAATTGAGCTTTTGGAAAGCTTAGATTTTATCTTTTGCTGGGGAGAGCTACTCTTATTTAATCAGTTTTGAGCTTTCGCAAGTAATGAGGTTTCCTAAGTATATTTTTGATGAAAGAATCATGTTACTCGTAACTTCCTTTGACAAGATTCAAATGTTGGTAGGAAAGTCAATCTCATTGGCTAAGATACCATTTGTAAATCAAAAAAGTTAGGAGGGCTTGGTATTAGGAATGCTAATATTATGAATTAAGGCTTTCTTATGAAGACTATTTAGAGGCTTTTGCAAGATGATTCAAGTATATGGGTGTAGGTCTTTAAAGAGCATATATAAATTTAATAACTCTTCTAAGTTTTTTGAGTATGCTAGAATTGCTAAATCTTGCCAGTGGAGTTGTTTTAAACTTGGCTTAGATTGTTTAAGAAAAGATTGAGCTAGAGATTAGGAGATGGAGAAGGCTTTGTTTTGGGACAATCATTGATGTAAAGGGAAGTTCTTAAATGAGCATGTAGAGAGAATTTAGATATTAATTGGAGGCTCAGAGTGAGTGAATGATTAAGAAAAGTCAGTAGGTGATGTCAAAGGTGGAAAATGATGTCCCTTTGGAAATTATCTAGCAAATATTCAGTGTTTCTATTGCTTTGAGTGTTAATATACAGGATATGACTATTTTGGGACGTTCAGCTAATACTATTAAATATTCTTACCATTTTCTTAATAAGTTAGCAAATATTTGTGAGAGTTGAGATTGGAATTGTATTTGGAGACTTGTAAGTCATTCCCAGAGTGCAAATGTTTTGGTGGATAGTGGTCCATGAATGTTTGTTAACTAATGTTAGCAGGTTAAAATGAGGTATAGGTAGTGAAAGTGTCGGCTTAATTTGTAGACAAATGGATGAGGATATATTACATATTTTTAGAGATTGTAGAATTGCAAAAGACAATTGGATTTCTATAGGAGTGCTTGAAAGTGATGATGTTTTTTTCAGTGATGATTTGAAGAGCTAGATTGTTGTTCAAATGTAATTTAAGACTGATATGATGATTTGGTTTGGAAAATTGGCATGTTGTGTTTGGCTTTGGATGCTGGCTTTTATGGAAATGGAGATGTAATTATGTGTATGATAAACACTTTGTTTTGGTTGGTAATCCTATTATATTGAAGTATGGTAGTGATATGAGTCATGTTGGCTATCATAGGAAACTCTTTCTAAAGAATCTATCAAATTGAACAGAGATGAAAGTTATGTTAGCGACTCTGGGATGGCAGGAGCCGGTGGAGTGATAAGAGATGAACATGACTCTTGGATTAATGGCTTTGCTATTAACTTGGGGATATTGAGTTGTGTTGTTTCTAAGGCTTGGGGTTTTACTATGGTTTTAGATTGGTCAATCTAATGGGGTTCCCCAGAGTGCAAGTTGAATATGATTCTACCTTGATTGTATATTCGATTAAAGATGGTCTAGATCAGGTTCACCTTTGTTGTGGTTTAGTTAAAATTTGCAACGAAATGTTTGAGGCTAATTCGCATTACTCTATTAAGCATGTTTATAACTAGTGTAATATGGTGGCTAATAGTTTGGCTAATTTATTTATGATTTGAGCAAGTTGTAATGACTGATTGTAAAAGGATCTTTTCTCCCAGGGATATTCATGTAGTTGTTTGAGCCTCTAGCTCTTTTCTTGATTAAAAGAAGAAGAAGACAAAGTAAAACTTACAATATCCAAAAAATGAGATGAAAGTTTATAATGTCAGACATATATAAGAATAACAACGAATTGATTGACTTTTTTATCATTAATTTTTTTTTAACTTAATTTTTCCGAATAAATGGTTTTCAATTAATAAAAAGTTTGTATAAATTATACAATGCAACATATGAATGTGAAGCTCAAATATTTCACAATGTGATGATTATTAGGATATTATTTAGTAAGTGAATATATTGTTATATATTATAATTAAGCAGTCTATGTGAGACAATGTGATAAAGCTTAAATATACGTGGATTGTCCTATTTGTGCTAGTAATAAGACTAAATTTGTTTATTAACTATTAAACACACTTATTTTGTAAGTTTTTAGATAACCAAATGGACTAAATAACTTAGTGTTTCTTTAAAAGCCTAATTTATAACTTATGTATGTAAGGTATAAGGTATTGAAAAGGCATATAACCTCTGTTTTTTAATAATAGAAAACTTGTCTATGGTTGGATCCATTACTTAAAATTAAATGTATTTATGAGACTGAGATGTTTGGGGTATTCCTTAGAGAACATTGAGATTATTCAAGATTTGATAACCAAAAACTTAAAAGGCAAAACAGATCAACACACATATTTACGAGGTTCACCAAAAAACCCTAGCTACGTCCTCGGCTCAAGTAACACACAGAAAATCACTCTTACTAAACCTAGAGAAAATCATGATGATTCTTTATAGGAACTCTCTCTAAACTACTCTCACACAAAACAAACCCTAACAGAGGAAGACAGAGAGAAAACACAAAAATTACAGAGAATGATCATACCACCCAAACATTAGTTGAACATAACAATATATACTTGAATCCACACATGTGTGAAGCATGCCAGAATATAACGGTGTAATTTGGATATTAGACCTTAAAGCTGATAAAAGCAAACGGGTTGCAACTGTGGGCTGGACACAGCAACTTCTGCATAAAACAATTAGTAGGCCCAAAAATAAAAAACCAATAAATAGAAGATTAAGAAGAATTATTTTAAGGATTAATACAACATTTCTCCACCTAATCCTTAAAAGAAAAAATAATATAGCTTTTGATGATCCCAACTTTAAAGCAATAATTAAGAAAATTACTTAATTTAGCTTACTTCTATTCGGAGTAAGGATTTGTAAGTTTTAAACTTGCTAGCAGGATGAATCTATGTTCTCATATTAGCTGGATTGAACTCAGTTGGAATTTTTTCCAACTTAAAAACATCCTTAGAGATTAAGTCAACATAACTTGAATATGTTTTGACCTTTCATGAAAAACAAGATATTTACATAAGTAGATTGCACTTTGACTATCAAAAAATAAGAAAACTTCTTGCTTAAGGACATTAGCTCAAAGAGTATACCTTTGAGCCAAACTTCCTGCAGCTGTGACTTCTTGCATTGTGTTATGCTTCAGTAGTTGACAAAGAAACTACTGACTGCAACTGTGACTTCCAACTCACACAATTTCCACACACAGTAAACACATAAAATGATATAGATCTTCTATTATCCCTATCACCAGCATAATCAGAATCCATATAACATGTTAACTCCACCTCTTTATAACCACCCTTATACTTTAAACCTTCAAATTGTGTGCACTTCAAGTACCTAAGAAGCCACTTCATAGCTTCCCAATGTGGCCTTCTAGGATTAGACATAAACCTACTGAGCACACTAATGGAATGACACAGATATGGCCTAGTTCAAATCATGATATACATAATAGAACCTACAGCATTGCAATAAGGGACATATAACATATCTTCTTTCTCAAACTCAGAGGATGGACACTGATCACTAGAGAGTTTAAAATGGCCTTCTAAATGGACATTAACATCTCTAGCATTTCCCACAGAGAATTTAGTAACCACCTTTTTAAAGTAGGAAGTCTGACTAAGTTTCATTTCTAAATCTCTGCCTAGAAATAGAAATTGATAAGATTTTCTTAGCATGACCTAAATCTTTCATATCAAATACAGTCTTAAGTAATTCTTTAACCTGTTCAATTACACTAAGACTAGAGCCAACATCTAGCTTGTCATCAACATACAAAAGAAGATAAACGTTTTGATTACTTAACATCTATCATGCTGACTTCTAATAAACCCTTTACTGACAACAAAGGAATCAAACTTCTTGTACCATTGCCTAAGTGATTGCTTTAAACCATATAAAGACTTCTTAAGTAAATAAACCAGTTCCTTCCCTTCTTTCTTAACAGTAAAACCCTCAGGTTGAATCATGAATATTGTTTAATCTAAATCTCGATGAAGGAAAGCAGTTTTGACATCTAGTTGAATTAAAATTAGTAACTAAAGACAGAACTACCTTAATAGTAGTACATTTAACTACATGAGAGATAATTTCATTGTAGTCTAGTCCCTCTACCCGAGTGAAACCCTTAGCCACTAATCTAGCTTTAAACCTCCTTGGTTCTTCACTGGTTAACCCATCATTTACCTTAAAAATCCATTTACAGCCAACTACTTGTTTGTTTAAGGGAGGATTAACTAAGGTCGAGGTCTTATTATGATGTAAGGATTGAATCTTTTCCATCATGGCCACTTTCCACTCTTTGGATTGCTTAGAACTCATGGCTTCGTTAAAATTTTTGGGTTCATTGTCTACTAAATCCTAAAAGGTAACTAGGGCATAGGATAGACAATCAACAAATAAAGCATTTGTAGAGTTTGGTTTAACCTACCTTTTGGTTCTATCTCTAGTTAACAAATAACTTAGAGAGGTAACCTGTCTAGTGGTAGGACTAGAATGAGGTTGATATATGTTTTCAAACCTAGGAGATTTAATGCCTACTTGATTTTCTTCTTCTATAGAAATAGGTAAGGTAAGAGGTTGAAAGAAATCATTAGTTCTAGGTTCTATTCAGGACTAGATTTTTCCCTAGTTAGGTTATGTTTAGATTCAGAGATCTCCTTATTATCCACCTTAGAGAATAAGTTCACCTCCCTAGTGCTATCACCCTCCTCTCTTTGATTAGAAGACTGTCTAGACTCTCTACAAGGCATGACACTTTCATTAAAAACAAACATCTATACTAATTATGACCTTAAAACCTTGACATTTTCTCACCCACAGTCTATACCCTTTAACCATTAAAGGATATCCTAAGAAGACACACTTGACTCCTCTAGGTTCTAATTTCCCTTCATACTAATGTGCATAAGCTGCACAACCAGAGATCCTAAGTCTACTATAATCAGGTATCTTACTCGACCAGACCTCATTAGGGACTTTACTATTTAAAGCAGTAGAAGGAGACAAGTGACCAAAGCTTCACACCAAAATAGGTCGCGCAAACCAGAAGAAATTAACATGCATCTAACTTTTTTCAAGCAAAGTTCTATTCATGCTTTTAGCAATACCATTATGTTGTGGTGTGTGTTTTACAGTTCTGTGTCTAAGTATGTGATAGGCATAAAATGTTAATGTTTTTATGCCACTTTTATATTGAATTTAAGCTAGTTTATGATTAATTGTTAATGAAAAATACTTAAATGCTGTATTTTTCTATTTTTCAGTAAAAGAAAGACAAAGGCTGGAATTACCGTATTTCTGCACAATCTTTACTGAGAAAATCATATCTGGAGCCACATTTTGAGGTTTCGTGCGATTCTAGTTGCTAATAATTCCTGATTCAATAGGATTTAATGCAGAAAAGTTTCATTGTAAATGGTTTGGCCAATCAGTGGCAGTTTGATATACAAATTCAACAAATTCATCAGTTGGGGCAGATTTACACTATCTTGGGAAAATGAGAATTTGAGTGTCTTCCTAATGTCCAAATTGTGAGATCAATATATTCCTGGAAAGATAAGACACATACCTAACGTTTGAAATAAAAATAACTGGATTCTGAGTTCATTTGGTCACCCAAAGTGTACTTAGAATCTGCCTCACGGTCATTGAAGATAAAAAAGGAAAGTGTTATGCTTACTAAGACTGCCATTGTGATTTGACTGCCATGTCACCATATATCAGCCATGTATCCGAATTTGCCACATCACATGATACATGGAAGGTCAGATTATTCTAATTATTTTAATTGGAATAATATTTTAGATAAAAAGAAGGGATATTAGAGATTGATTATGATTCCTAAGAAGATAAAGAAAGTATCTCTATCCATAGTGTGAACATGAGGCACAAAATACCTCTATGTCCTTAGGATGGTCGGCCATATAGAGACTTTATGGAGATTGAGATTATGTAATATTGTATCTCCTATATTTTCTAGGTTTTAGAGCCACCTTAGGGTTAAACCACTCTTAAACCTCTCCTATAAATAGATTGCTACCTTGAGAGTGAAAAAAGCATCCTTTACACCAATCACTAGCCCTCACGGCTACAGCAGTCTTGTTCCCTCTCTAGCCGCATCTTTCTCTTTCTTTTCTTCCCCATTCTCACAGCAACAAAAGTATTTAGTTAGATTTATTATTCAGTCTTTAAGAGAGCAAAGTTGTGCTATACAAAGAGAAGTCCAAGGAGATTGGACCAGCATTGGAAGAGTCACTTTGAGGCTTTGATCATAGTTTGAAGAAGCTAAGAAGAGAGGATTGAATAATCAATTTCCAGCAGTCATATATCCGGATTTGTTTTCTTTTCTCTTATTTTCTTTGTTATTTAAACTATGTTGTCTCTTATTTATTTCATGGACAATTTTGAGATGATGAGTAGCTAACTTTTCTATAAGGATTATGAAGTAACCCTTTTATGACTATGTAGTTTCTAATGCATATTTAAATTCGATTCATGTTTAAGGTTAATATTTTATTGTAGTTCTTAATGCTTCCATGAAAAGGTGGATTGATTAAGTATTTATATTGGCTTAGAAATAAGGAGTATATATATGGATGGGCAATAAAATACATGTTTATAGAAATATTGCATGCCTTAGTGACAACTTTAACAAGATCTTATTGGGTTTGCATGTCTTAGGGCTTAAATTTCCATGTTTAGATTAGAAGTAATTAAACACGTTGTGCTTGCTAGATTAGAATGAATTGAGAAATCAACTTCTAGTCATATGTAGTTAAAGGGAGGTTAACCTATGAATCTAAAATGCATTAGGGCTAAATAGGAATATTAGTGGTGAAATCATAATCCTTGTTTCTTAATATCTTTGAAATCGTACTTGCTGGTTTGTCTTCATTTTTAATATTGCTTTGCTTTTAAATTCATGCTTGGTTACACAACAACAATCTTTCAAAAACTCTCTTTTAATTTTCAAAGTTTAATTTACAGTTTATTTAATTTCAATAACTAGAGACATTATTCCTCGTGGGATCGATATCGGAATTCTCTTAGATCTCCACTTTATTACTTGTTGATTCGTGCACTTGCGAGTTAATTATACCACAACAAGTTTTTGGCACCGTTGCCGGGGAATAATTATTTCTAGTTTTTATTTTGAATTTATTGTTGATTAAATTACTGTTTTAATTTAATTTCAGTTTTTGTTTTTGTGTTTAGGTTTGGTTTTAGCCAACAAAGAACAACAATTGGAGAGCTTTCTTGGATCCAAAGCAATCCAATTCGAGTTTGATAAGGAGGAAATCAAAGTAGATAAGTTTTTAATTTTCATGTTTTTGTTCTAGGGTTTGTGGTTTGATTCTATAAAAAAAAAAAAAAACTCTTGCTTACTGTTTTGCTTCAGTTTTAGGTTTTAATTTACTGCTATTTGATTTTTGTTTAGCTTACTGTTTGTTTAATCTTGAGTTCTATCTTTCTATTATTAAAAAAAATAAAAAATAAAAAATAAATCTGAAAACCGGATTTTGAAAAAAAAAATATTTACTGCACTTTTATTTCTGTTTTTTATTACTGATTGCGATTTTGGTTGCTGTTTTAGGTTTTTCATTACTGAATTTTTGAGTTTATTTGTTTGTTTTATTTCTTTAATCTGCTGTTTAATAAATAAATAAATAAATAAATTTAATACTGCAGTTTTATTTACTGTTTTAATTTTTTTTTAGTTGCTGTTTGGTGTTTATTTTTGCTTAATTTTTGTGTTTACTTTTAGTTTAATTTAATTTGCATCTATTTTTAATTCTCTTTAGTTATTCAATTGTTTGATTTCAGTTTTATTAATATTAGTTGCTGTTTTAATTCAGTTTTTCCATTTATTTTCAGTTGCGGTTTTTCTGTTTTGTTTTGTATTACTGTTTTAATTTTTCAGTTTTGTTTAGTTGTTCTATTTTATGTGTCTTAATTCTGAATCTGAATTTTCTGAGAGAGATCTAAGGAGATTAAGGAGAGAGAGAGTTAGAGAAACTTTATTTAGAAACACCGAAAGAGAAGAAAACAATATGGAAAACCAAGGTAACCCAAAAATTCTTGAAGTCCCTATTAACCAAGGTTATAGGTCTATTAGGGATTATGCTGTACCTAGAAGGGTTGAGGATATGTCATGTATTAGGAGACCACCTATTGATGCACCTAGCTTTGAGGTCAAGCCTATTACCATGTCTATGCTCAATAATTACCAAGTGAAGATCCTAACCAACATATATCAAATTTATGTGGTGTGTGCGAGTTAGTGAAATATAATGGTATTAATGAGGATGCTGTAAAACTTAGGTTGTTTCCTTTTACTTTAAGGGATAGAGCCAAAAGTTAGTTATAATCTCTACCCCTTGGGAGCATTGTCACTTGGGATGATTTAGCCTTTAAGTTTCTAAACAAATTTTTCCCACCTATTAAAACCGCCAAGCTTAGGAATGAAATTAGCACTTTTCACTAATTTGATGGAGTCTTTATATGAAGCTTGGGAGAGGCTAAAAGAACTACTTAGGAAGTGTCCACACCATGGGATGCCCATTTGGAGTCAAGTCCAAACTTTTTATAATGGGTTGAATAGTCTAACAAGAAATAATGTGGATGCTGTTGCAGGTGGTGCTTTATTAAATAAATCCCAAGAGGATGCATACGAACTATTGGTGGAGATGGCAATCAACAATTCACAATGGGCAAGTGAAATGAGTCAAAACCTAAAGAAGACCATGGCTGTCCATGAAGAGAATAAGTTAGATAAATTGAGTTGTCAAGTTGCAATGCTAACAAAGCAACTTGAAACCTTGGGTTCCAACAATTATAATAATATTTCTAATATTTCTAATATTAATTGTTGTGAATATTGTGGGGATAATCATGAAAGCATAAATTGTCATTTAGGAAATTCTAATGAAAACTAACGATGTTAATTTTGTAAGGAATTTTCAACAAGGCAATAGCAACAACAATCCCTTCTCTAGTACTTACAATCCAAGATGGAGGAACCATCCAAACTTTTCTTGGAGAGACAACTCAAATACCCAAGGAGGACAACAACAAAAAGGAATCTATCAAGTCCCACCTCAACAACATCAACCATTCCAATCTTCAAATTTCAATAAAAATTCTCAAATACAAACTCAAACTCCACTTTTATCTCATATTGCTTCTTTACTTGAGCAAGCTATGATTAAAATGAATGATACTTATAGTGCTCATATGCAGAAAACTCAAGCAGCAATAAAGGAACTAGGAATGCAAGTGGGTCAACTTGCTCAAGGAACTAGGAATGCAAGTGGGTCAACTTGCTCAGGCTATCAAAAGACCTATGGGCACTCTCCCAAGCCAAACTGAAGTTAACCTAAAGGATGGTGTCCAAGCAATGGAGCTAAGGAATAGAAAAAGGCTTGAAGATCCCCCACTCAAAAAGGAGTCCCAAAGTGCTAGAGATAAGGTAATTCAAGCAAAAACTGAAACCACCTTAGAGAAAAACAAAGAGATAGAACTGGCCAAAGAGGAAAATCACCAAACATTGTCCGAAACTGTGGCTGAATTAGAAGAATGGTCTGAGGAAGAGGATCCAAGTGAAGATAGCTGGACCTATAATGAAGAGGTTGAAGGAAAAATGATAGTAAAAAAAAAAAGACAGCATTGGAAAAAGAATCTAGTCCAAAAATGGAAGTGGTGGCCGAACTAGTCACAAAAGTTATTATGGAATAGGATGAGCCAATTGAAGAAAGTGCTAAGGAAAACATAAATTCTAATGATATTGGTGAATATAGTGAAGAAGTAAACCAGCCCAACCAATTTATTTTTGAAGAAGAGACTAGTGAAAGAATGGATGAAACATGGGATGAATCCAAGGAAAGTAGTGCTTTTAGTAAAGATGACTTTCATCAAATGTATGGCCCAAATCAAGCTTATGAGGGATACACTCACTTCGATCAAAAGTTATTCATGGAAAATATTAGAGTGATTGAAGAAGAAAGAAAGAAATTAAAAGAAGAGAGGTTAAAAAGAGAAGAAGAAGAGTGCCAAGAGTTTCCAAAGAAACTACAAGATCCAGGAAAATTTATTTTTGATTGCAAAATTAAAAATGTTAAATTTTCTAATGCTTTATGTGATCTTGGTGCTGCCACTAACGTTATGCCTTTTTCTATTTGCATGAGTTTAGGTTACAAATGGCTCATCGAAACCAACGAAGATATTATTTTGGGCGACAACACACATGTTAAAGTGGACGGTATATTGGAAAATATTCATGTCAAGGTAGGATCTCTTGATTATGTTCTGAATTTTAGAGTCATAAAAATGAAAAATCCTAATGCTTCTTTGATCTTTGGTAGGCCTTTCTTAGCTATTAGTAGGACTAGAATAAATTTGGAAAAGAAAACATAAGAACTACTAAGTGAAGATGGCCTAATTAAAGAAATTTTTTATATGGATAAATCTTCTTTAATGAAAAGAGAAGGTAAAGAAAGGATGACTCAAACTATGGAAGATAAAGGGAGGTTTGAGATAACTTGCAACATTGGTAGAACTGAATTGTCTAATTGCTTATGTGATTTGGGTGCTTCTATAAATGTTATAGATAATACTATTGCAAGGAAACTAGGTTTGAAATTAACACCTACCACTATGACGGTAATTATGGCCGACCAAAGCGAAATACAACCTTTGGGGATAGCCATGAATACTAGAGTAGAGGTGGGCATGTTTTCTTTCTTAGTAGATTTTATAGTATTTCATGAAAGTAATGGAATTATTTTAGGACGCCTATTTTTAGCTACAAGCAAAGCTAAAATTATGTTTGCAAGGTACTCTCAAGTTAAGACATGGTTCTAGGATTGAAAAATTTTACATGTATAAACCAATGAAATCTAGAAGACTCAAACTTCCTAGAGAAAAATCAGATTTGGGAATGCAAGATGATGGAGGCAACCCAAGGAAGAAACCAAGATGAGCCCACAAGAAAGTCAAGCTAAAGACTTAAAACAAGCACTTTTTGGGAGGCAACCCAAAGTTTAAAGGTATTTATTTTCAGTTTTAATTTCTTTTTAGTTGTTTTTGTTTTGATTTTTAGGAATTAAAGAAGAAGAAAATCGAATGAGAAGCATAAAGAAGAGTAATAAGCCAAGGGAGCTTCAAGAGCCTAAAGTTTGCAATTTCATTGCGTTTCACCAAATGGGGGAGCTTTCTTTACCCTTAATCTTTATTTATATTTTCTTTGTTTTGAACATCGAGGACTATGTTCATCTTAAAGTTGGGGGTGGGATCTCTATGTTTAAAAGTTTTCTTCTTTAGTTTTTAAGTTTTTAGTTTTTAATTTAGTATTTAAAAAAAAAATTGTTGCTGGAATTTTTGCTTTAGGTGCTGTTTTTATATTTTGATGAACCTATGATAAGAATATGATTGTGAATAAATTAATTCTTAGGTAGTGGAATTGTTTTTGTGTATTCTTTAATGTCTAAAGTTAAGTTCGCATGTTATTACTTTCAAAATTATTTTGAGCACTTTATTAAATATGCATGCTTTTGATTGTATTTTGGAGAAGGTTTGCATTAATTTAAAGTGATTATTTTTTGGGAACTCTAGAACTTGCATAATTATTACTTGAGGCGAAATCCTAGAGAGGTGCATTACTTTGAATATGATTTAGGCCATCTTTGTTTTGAGATTGAGCCTTTCTAGCCCACCTTTAAAATATTTATTCGTTAGTACTTTATTTTGAGCCATTTTTAGGATGCATAATTGATTGCATATTAGAGCTTTTTTATTCATTAAGCCACATTGACTTACCTCTTATGCCTAAATATATTTTCCCTACCTTATACACATTTATCAAAGAGAGCTTATGTTGAAATTGGATATATGTTTATAACTTGTATTTGGTGGAGTGAAGTAAAAGATAATTTAGGGGTGGTTGATGTTGGTAAAAATATGGCTATTATGTATCTTTGATGTTGAAAAAGAAGTTCAAGCAAAGTATGAGAAAGAACAATTTGGGGGTTGAAAGGAAGAAAAAAAATATATATGTTCACCAAAGGTGAAGAAGGAGTTGAAAAAAAAGAAGAAAAATATTTTTGAAAGGAGAAAACGAAAAGTTTTATAAGCATATTATTCATAAGTTTTCTTTCATTGAATTTTTATTTCCTATCCTTTTCTTTCTTCTAAACCATTACCCTTTAACCTTTACATTACAAGCCATTAAAGTCTTATTGATTCAACGTAACGCATTGATCTACATTAGTGGAAAGCTATTTAATTATGTCAAGCATATGGCAGTTCATATATTCATTTTCAAACTCTATTTAATGTAGATTTATCCAAATACATTACATTGAATGTATTATTTGATTTTCACACACACTTGAAAGTGATAATTATGTTGAATAGAAGATAAGGTTTTGAGATGCATGATCACTTGGAAATTACTTTTGAATTAATATAATTATGCAATCTTTGAGGCAACCTCATCAAGGTATTTGTTTTAATAGGAGTATGCTTTTATTTCTTTCTTTGCTAGGGACTAGCAAAGTTCAAATTTAGGGGTATTTGATAGGCATAAAATGTTAATGTTTTTATGCCACTTTTTATATTGAATTTAAGCTAGTTTATGATTAATTGTTAATGAAAAATACTTAAAAGAAAGAAAGACACATGGAAGGTTAGCTTATTCTAATTATTTTAATTGGAATAATATTTGGGATAAACGGAAAGGATATTAGGGATTGATTATGATTCTTAAGAAGATAAGGAAAGTATCTCTATCCCTAGTGTGAACATGAGGCACAAAATACCTCTATGTCCTTAGGATGGCCGGCCATATAGAGAATTTATGGAGATTGAGATTATGTAATATTGTATCTCCTATATTTTCTAGGTTTTAGAGCCACCTTAGGGTTAAACCACTCTTAAACCTCTCCTATAAATAGATTGCTACCTTGAGAGTGAAAAAAAATCCTTTACACCATTCACTAGCCCTCATGGCTACAACAGTCTTGTTCCCTCTCCAGCCGCATCTTTCCCTTTCTTTTCTTCCCCATTCTCACAGCAACAAAAGTATTTAGTTAGATTTATTATTTAGTTTTTAAGAGAGCAAAGTTGTGCTACACAAAAAGAAGTCCAAAGAGATTCGGCCAGCATTGGAGGAGTCACTTTGAGGCTTTGATCATAGTTTGAAGAAGCTAAGAAGAGATGATTGAAGAATCAATTTCCAGTAGTAATAAATCCGGATTTGTTTTCTTTTCTCTTATTTTCTTTGTTATTTAAACTATGTTGTCTCTTATTTATTTCATGGATAGTTTTGAGATGATGAGTAACTAACTTTTCTATAAGGATTATGAAGTAACCCTTTTATGACTATTTAGTTTCTAATTCATATTTAAATTTGATTCATGTTTAAGGTTAATATTTTATTGTAGTTCTTAATGCTTCCATGCAAAGGTGGATTGATTAAGTATTTATATTGGCTTAGAAATAAGGAGTATATATATGGATGGGCAATAAAATACATGTTTATAGAAATATTGCATGCCTCAGTGACAACTTGAACAAGATCTTATTGGGTTTGCATGTTACGGGGCTTAAATTTCCATGTTTAGATTAGAAGTAATTAAACACGTTGTGCTTGCTAGATTAGAATGCATTGAGAAATCAACTTCTAGTCATATGTGATTAATGGGGGTTGTGATGACCAGAATCCGGAGCCAAGGTAAGTGTGGGTGGGTGTAGGGGGCACTGGCAGGCTACCTTACTGGCAGAGATCGGTGTCCAATCCCACATCTCCCCGGTGTGGAAGGGTGTCAGATGATAATGGTTCAAATGTAAAGTGAGCACTCTCTTAACAACCAAGGCATTTTCAGAGCGTTTGACTTCAGGGTTTGAAGAACTCTGGGGTTAAGCGTGCTCCAATGGGAGCATTTCTATGGGTGACCCCCGGGGAAGTCTGACTAAAAACTCCATACCGTCTAATGTGCGGTGGCTAAATTGGAGACAATATTGGTTGGAGAGAGAGTGTGGCGTTACAGTTAACCTATGAATCTACAATGGATTAGGGCAAAATAGGAGTATTAGTGGTGAAATCATAATCCTTGTTTAATATCTTTGAAATTGTACTTGCTACTTTGTCTTCTTTTTTAATATTGCTTTGCTTTTAAATTCATGCTTGGTTACACAACAAAAATCTTTCAAAAACTCTCTTTTAATTTTCAAAGTTTAATTTACAATATATTTAATTTCAATAACTAGAGACATTATTCATCGTGGGATCAATATCGGAATTCTCTTAGAACTCCACTTTATTACTTGTTGATTTGTGCACTTGCGAGTTAATTACACCACAACAGTATGCCAAAAGATTTACAAAAATCATCAAACTCATTATTACAGAATTCTAGTCCATTATCAGTCTTAAGAGCCGTTACTGATTTATTAGTCTAATTTTCAACCAAAGTTTTCCATTCTTTAAACTTACTAAAAGCATCATCTTTAGACTTTAACAAATAAATCCAAACTTTTCGAGAGCAATCATCAATAATAGACATAAAAAAATTGAAACCTATTTGAGTTTGAACTCTTGCAAGTCCCCACAAATCAGCATGCACATAATTAACAATGGACTTGGAATGATTAGGACTAGAATTAAAACTCAGTCTATGATGTTTACCCAGCACACAATTTTCACATAACTCCAACTTATCAATTTTATCTTCACCAAAAATTTGTTGTTTACTTAAACAATGTAGACCCATTTCACTTATATGGCCTAATCTATTATGCCAAAGAATAGTTTTATCATCAGCAACAATCACACAGGCATTTCTAGAATTAACAACATTTTTTCTAAGTAATACAAGACATTTTGTTTTATACCTTTCATTAACACAACATATTTCTTTAAAACATACAAAAAAACCTTTTTTCAGTTTTACATGTCATACCAAATTCATCAAGCATGCCCACTGAAATTAAATTTCTTTTTAAACCAATAACATGTCTAACATTAGTTAAAATTTTAAAAGAACCATAACACATTTGCAGTTTAATATTACCAATACCAATCACATTATAAGACACATTGTTTCCAAGTAAGACTCGACCACAAGCATATTTACTATAAGTTATAAAGGCATTCAAGTCAGGACACATATGATAAGAGCAACTAGAATCCAACACCCATTCATTTTCAGTCAAACTAGTAGAAACCGTACGCACTTCATCATTACCAACAATATTGGACATAGCAGACAAATTACTGTGATTTAAAGTTCTCCCATTTTCTTTCTCATCTCTCTTTTTCTTAAAGCAATTCTGAATGTAATGACATTGTTTCTTGCAATAATAACATTTTTTGTTATTCATTTTGTTCTTATTAGAACCTAAATTATTATTGTTGTTATTACTATTGTTTTTAGGAAACTGCTTATTTGATCTAGGAACAAACTTCTTATTAAACATCTTGCCCTTAACAGAAAGACCCTCACCCTTAGCATTAGACCTAATTTCTAAGTCTTTGGCCCTAAAACCACTTATTAAACCTTCTACAGTGAGAGAATCTTTACTGTATTTAATTAATTCTTATCATCTTTGTACACATCAGGCAGGGAACTTAACAAAATAACAGCATTATGTTCATCATAAAAAGTTATTTTAGAGTTAGCCAGACTATGAACCATTCTATTATAAACATCGAAATTATAATCAAGATCTTTACTGCTATCCATTTTGAAACTAAACAACTGCTCTTGCAAGAAAATCCTATAAGGTAGAATTTTTTCAAGAAACAATTTTTTCAATTTAGTCCATATTTCTAAAGCAGTTTTTACATCATCAACTTTATGAAGTACATTATTAGAGAGATGCAATATAATCATACTCAAAGAAATTTCATCAATTTCAATATTTTTATCATCAGAAATAACAAAGACAAATGTTGCATCTATTGCCTTAGCAACTTTTAACTGAACAAGAACATCTCTTATTTTTCTACTCCAGAGATGGAAATCTCATTTTCAATTAAATATTTCAACATCTACTTTAGAAGTCAAGACAAGCAGAATATAGAGTAAAGAACGAGATAAAGCACACAAATCAGGTTACCACACAAGCATGAATAAAACAAACACGAAGAATATCAAGAAGAAAGAACCTAGGGAAATCAATAGTTATTGTTGATTTCAAGAATAGTTTCCAAAGATAGATATCTCAAGAATCTCCAAGAACTAAACAAACCAGAACATAAAAAATTTCACATAGAATAGAATGTCTGAGTTTTCTAATTTGAGACAATGGTGTCGCCTTTTTAAGACAATTGGAGACATAAGTGTCGTCATTTGAGACAATTGGCGACACTAGTGTCGCCCATTTGAGACAATTTGTTTATTTTAATTGGTATTACACTAAAATAAGTTCACACCTACCACCATTAATTGACAATACCAAAAATAATAAATTCACACCTACTATTTTCTATCTATAAATACGCATTTCTATTTGAGAGAGTATCATCTATAGTAAAAGAAACATTCATTCGAAAAGGAAAAAATTTCACAAATATGGATAAATATTCTAACGTCTTTTTGTCTTCAATTTAGCTGATTTACTTTCAAAATAGATGCAAATGTTAAAATATTCTTGACTATTGCTCTCTTATATGGGTTCGACGCACTACAAATCATCGATCCATACACCTCAGGTAGTTCACCTACCTAGAAATCAAGGCTTTCATTCTTTGGTCTTTAGCTGGAGATCAAGACTGTATCGCAAAAACATCAATCTTCGGCAAACTAGGATTGAAAACAAGCTTCATTGGTGGGAGCAACTATGAAGAGTGAGTCAATACGTCAAGATGTTGATTAATATAATGTTTGTTATGTATAATGCGAAAAAAAAATATTTTATTTTGTTAGATATTATTTTTGTTTATATCACAGCGGATATACTTTCAAAATAGAAGGAAACGATGAAATAGTTATGATCTTGATGCTCTTTCAAGTGTTCGACCCACTACAAATGGGTGATCTATGTGCCGGGTAGTTCCACTACCTCAAGATCAAATGTTTCATTGTTCTTACAATGAATGCATGTCCAAGCTATGTGCAGAGAATAACCATCAAAACTTGGACAAAGGTCACCATAATCTGCAGACTCGGCCAGTTATTTTTCATTTGCCGTGATCGATGGAGAATTTATATAAACCTGATATGCTAACTAGTTCGGTCATTTTCCAATTACTACTGTTTGTTATGTAACATTATTTAATATAAAATGAACATCTTTTATATATGTATTTCGTCGGATATTTTTTTTGTATATATATATGTATATTCCATATATATATA
>QANX01005882.1:0-33860 GCA_003254975.1 Ochetophila trinervis
TAAAAAAAAAAAAAGAAAAGCAAAAAAAGACATAAAGAACTGGTTACTTCAATTAAAATATTAGGCCTTTAATTTGGTAAAGTGAGCCTATCGTTTTGGTGATCTTGGTAAAGTGGGCCTAATTATCTTGAAACTCTTTAGGCTTCTATTTGTGTCCTTTTCAAATTAATTTGATACCTCTTAAGTTCTAGGTTCAATCAGATCTAGCATTAAAATTCCCTCGACGATTTATAAAAATAAGTTCATAATCATAACTTAATAACTTTAACATCAAAACGAAAGTGAAAAAATAATAATTAAAAAAAATTACACATACGAAGACCCTTTTTATGGATAAGAAGGGAACATTCAAAGTTTTAATTAATTAGGTTTTGAGGTAGGATGTCAATCCTCTTTGTTTTCTTCTGTTTCATGTCTTTTTTTTTTTTTTTTGTTAAATAAAAAAAGACCTATCCGTAGCGGGGTCATAAGTCCAAAAAGTATTTAACGAGTGGACCGACCAAAGCGTCTTTTTAACCCGATGAAAATCCGCGATTGGAGCCCGTGTCGCTAAAATCTCCCTCCCCTTCGTGGGGTAGCAGCGGAGAGGAGTACTTGAGTCCAAATGGGGCTACCAAGACTCGAACCTCAACTCCCGTACTCGCAGGTGTGAAAACTCGGCTGGCTCCTACCACTGAGCTACACCTTCAAGTGCTGTTTCATGTCATTTAATATTAGATTATATTAGTATATTGAAAAATTATAAAATATTAAAAGGGGATGAGAGCAAAACACAAAGTGTTAAAAAAAAAAGAAAAAAAAAAGGTCTTATTTTTTAATTTATTAGACAGATCCTAGAATATATTTATATATACAAAAAATTATCTGCATGAATTGGCAAATTTTAATTTAAGCAAAGTTCTAAAATTGCAAAGTGACAAAAAGGAGGACAGTATTAGATCGACAAAAATGTAAATAAGATTCTCATTTTGTTAATAATTTATCGTTGTATAACAATATGCACATAAAAATTCATAATAAAAAGAATATATGAAGAAAAAATATTGTGTTTATAATGTTATAAATATATTTGTATAAACTCATATATTTTCTTAGATTTTTTCATTAATAATTTTCAATTTGATTTTCACTGCAGTATTCCCAAATTTTTGCATAGTAAGTTTTTTACTTTTATCCTTTTTTCTATTAAAAAAATCCGAACTATTTTTTGTTTTCACTTCTAAAACCAGAACATAACGAATTAATAAATATATATTGTTATTTTTTTATTTGCAAGTGCATAAAAAATAATTTAAGTTATTTTGACTACCAATACTATAATACAAGTAGATGTTATGAGTGAATTTGTTTAATTCTAAAAAAATATATAATTGATAACCAAAAACGGAAATGCCAATCTATATATGTAAATATAAATAGAAAACATAAATGTATAGAATTTATATAATAGCCAAGAAATTAATTAATAGTTTATTTAGTATTAATAATAATTTTTCTTTAAAAAAAAGTACTAATAATAATTCGAATAAAAATATATAAAAATTAGCCGAATTTTAATTAAAAAATAATCAGCCTACAAAAATCATAATTTATTATTAAAATATAAAAAATAATACTACAAAAAAAATATATATAAAAAATTGATGAATAATCATCACACCCACACCACACACTTTTATCTTCTTCCCACAAATACAAAGCCCGTTTTCATTTTAGTTTTTCTTTTCTTTTCCTTTTCTTCTTCTTCTTCTTCTTCTTCTATTTTTCTCCGTTCTTCCTCACTCTGCAAAATATCAAAAGCCCAATAAGGTAAACCAGTTTTGGGAGGCTCATTTGGGTTATCTGATTTTGATTAATTGTCTTCAATTTTCTGCCCATTTTTTCCCCCACACGCAAGGCAAAGCAAAGCCCTCACTTTCTCGTCTATGTACGTCCTGCAATCTCTACTCGCTTTTCAATTTCTGTTCTATGTCTTTTTGTTTGTTTGTTTTTGTTTTGTTCTTTTGTTAGGGTTTTTGCTCGTGGATACTGAAAGTTTGAAAACAGTAAGAACTCTGTTTTTTAAAACAATGATTTTTGTTCTTGGCTGATTTGTTTACTCCCCTTTTTTTAATTAGCTAATTAATTATTATTATTATATTCTTTTTGTTCTTCGTTTCTGCTTATTATTCAATTGTACTTGTACTAGGTACATGCCCAACTTCTCTTTCAATTTCCAATTTTCTTCATTCACTTTTCATATGTATGTATGTATATATATATATATATATGGGTCCCCAATAAGGCGTAGGCAATTTTTTTAGGGGGAGTAGTTGGGCGCTTTCTCCTTTAGGATGATGTTGGTTTTCTAAATAGTTTATTCATATTCTTATTTATAAAAACATAACCTCTTTTGGGTTTCTTTGGGAAGTTGAATGTTTTAGCACTGCACAGGGATGGTATGTTTTGCTTATGAGAATCTTCATTTGTTAAAAGAATTTGGGTATATCTTTTTATTTTCTTTTATATATATTTCTTTACACCAAATTTTTATGTTTTTTTTTTAGGAAAACATAAAAATTTAGCACTTTACAGGGATATTATGTTTTACTTAATAGAATCTTCATTCTTTTAAAAGAATTTGGCTATCTTTTTGTTTTGTTAATCCTTCTCCTATATTTGCTAATTGAAATTAGTCTCTTAACTATTATTCAACGAGAAATACTATGAATTGGAGGAACGGTGGGTTGGATATAAAGTTAAAAAAAATTGTAATATGTACAAAACTTTGGCTTGTATGCAGATAGAGCATGTCCTATGAGCAGGCTTATGAATTTGACTCCATGGATGAGGAAGGAGAAATGACCCATTTCATTGACGAAATGGATGAAGAGAACCGTGGTAGTGATGAGGGTTTTGATGAATACGAAATGGTTTGTTTCACTTATTTCTTAATTTGGTTAGTCTGTGTTTTTTCTTATGCTAACTAACAGGAGTTGTGGATTTTGAATTTGAGTAGCTTACTAAGGCGACTGATACATCATCTTCCCAAGCCAGAAAGGGAAAAGACATTCAGGGTATTCCATGGGACAGGTTGAACATAACTAGGGAAAAGTACAGATTAACGAGGCTTGACCAGTACAGGAATTATGAGAACATCCCTTTATCTGGGTTAGCTGTAGATAAGGTTTGTCACCCTAGAGGCTAGAGTCTATTTGTATTTGTTTATTTTATTGGTGGTGGGTAAGTTCGGTATTAGATGTTTCGGTTTTGCAATAAAGATATTAACTGTGTCTGTCTTTAGGAGTGCAAGCAAATGGAGAAGGGTGGCAACTACTATGAATTCTTCCACAATACAAGATTGGTTAAGCCTACAATCCTTCATTTTCAGGTTTGTACTTTTGCATGCGGTGCAACCCTTTATCTGTTGCTAAGTTTACACTTTTAAAGCTTTTGTTTAGCATGCTAGTGAATTTAAAACTGGTATATAATGTCCTTTAGCCCTTTCATGCACACAAATTCTCGCATGGGCACATGAATGTGATTTGTTGATGGAGTTTGATTTGGCATGCAGCTCAGGAACCTTGTCTGGGCTACTTCGAAGCATGATGTGTATCTCATCTCAAATTATTCGGTTATGCACTGGTCATCACTAACTGGAAATTTGTCAGAGATCCTAAACTTTGCAGGACATGTAGCACCTACTGAGGTATCACAGTTCTCTCTTATTCTCAGAACATCAAAAGGATAAGGATTTCCTTTGTTTTTCATTCTTATTTGCTCTTCTATTTTCCTTTACTTATTTCTTACTAGAGAGCATAGCCAATCCATGATTCCCATATAATTTTAGCTATACCTAATACCTATACAAATTTGCTAAGTTCTGTTTCTGTCATGTAGAAACACGCAGGAAGCTTGTTGGAAGGTTTTTCACAGACTCAGATTAGCACGCTGGCTGTCAAGGATAATTTTCTGGTTGCTGGTGGCTTCCAAGGAGAGCTTATTTGCAAGGTTAGTTTTCCCCCCCTCTTTCTCTCGCCCAATATCTTGGCAGTGTTAGGTATATGGTTAATGTTTTTTGTTTGAACTGGTAGAAATATCTTAAGATCTACATTTAAGACACCCTGCTTCCTTTACTCTCTCTCCCCGTAGGGATTTATTCTGGTTATCCCATCTATTTGAATTTAAACCTTATGTGTACTTCCAATAGATCCCAGTTGCACCATGTCTGTTGGAAATTCATATGTACGGTTCTTTTTTGTCTTTACACTTCGGTTGGTATATAGAGTAACCTTTATCTAAGATCAAAGTTTATAGGTTTGAGGTTTGTTATTCCAACACAACATAAAAGAAATCACTGAATAGACTTTTCTATATATTAAATAGGTTCCAAGAAGTTGGAAACCTATATGTGAGAAATTTGCCTTATGAAAAAATGTTTGGCAGTTAGTATTTTAGCTGTTCAATGTATTGTATTTGGCTTTATATACACAGTTGGGACATTTCCTGACAGCTCATGCTTTTGAAATTGATGGTAACTTAAAATGATAAATAACACAAATTGTTTGTTTGGTTTCATGCTTAATTTTGGTGAACCTTGTTTCTGGTAGTTTATTGTTTTGCAAAGGTAAGGCGTGTTTTGCATTTGCTTATTTAATGGATCTACAAAAGAGGGTAATAAAAGTGTGTTATTTATGGCTTGATCTACATGGATGGGTCTACTTCTTGATAGCTTAAGCTTTTGGGATTTTGATGGTTAACATTAACCTTTTCTATTAGGCTTGTAGAAATAAGTAATAGAGTCTGATTCCTTCCCAGTGTTTTCTAAGTATCTCCTATATAGTTTAACAACCTGAGGTAGTAGCAAGCCAACTATACCTATCAGTTTTATTTGTTCTGTATTAATGAATTAGGGACATACTTTGAATCCAATAATGCATATAAACCAATTATGCCATAGCCCTTTCTCAGAATATGGCTAGCTTTTAGTTTTTATAAAGAATTCTTATCATATTCTTTATCTGTTGTGCAGCGTCTGGATAAAAAAGGAGTAAGTTTCTGTGCCCGGACGACTTACGAAGATAATGCTATAACCAATGCTGTTGAAATATATGACAGCCTTAGGTGTGACTGCCATTTTGAGAATGTGGGCATATATTTTTTTTGTCCTTTGTATCTTAGTGGAAACCATTTCATAATATGGGATTTTTTTTGCAGTGGCGGAATACATTTCATGGCATCCAATAATGATTGTGGTATAAGAGAATATGACATGGAGAGGTTTCAGCTTTTGAATCAGTTTCGTTTCCCTTGGCCAGTTAATGTGAGCCCTCTTAAGCATTTTCCTTTATATTGTATATGACTATATTCTGTTTGTTTCCTATGAATGTTTGTCTTCATCATATACTTTGTAAATAAGGGCTATAATGACAAGTCTTACCATTGTCGATAGGTTGTGAGGCTGAGTATTACGACTTACTGATATCTTATCATTGTTAAGATTCCTTCTTGGAATCCAAACTTCTTTTATTTTTTATTTTATTTTATTTTATTTTATTTTTATCCTTTGGTTTTTTTCAAGATAAGAACAATTCCATGGAAAAAAGAAAAAGAAAAAAGAAGGGATCTTTCTGATACCAGCAACATTTATATATTCAATTCTTGGACTGCTTGTGATTCATCTTTAATATGTTATGATATCTGCAATCATAGTAGAATAATAGTCTTTAGGAGAATGACTGGACTATATCTTTTGACTGAGATGGTTTTCTGATGCAGCACACATCAATGAGTCCAGACCGCAGGCTTGTTGCAGTCGTTGGAGATCATATAGACGGACTGCTTGTGGATTCACAGAGTGGAAAGGTAAAGTTCTTAATATAAGTATCAATCTTGATTTCAATTATTTTTTTTCATTTTTGGCATTTATCTAGTGGAGATTGTTTCCAAGAAACAGAATTAGTCCCCAATTTCTCGAACCAAATGGGCCATTAGGCACCCCTCCTGCTACCGTCCTTCCTCATACACATACCCTTTTTTCTATGTATAAATTTTTTGTCAGGAAAATTGGTTTTCCATTAATATATCCAGCCTGCAGATTTGCAAAAAATCTAATCTGCTGTTTTTTATGCGTTGATCCTGTTCCTTTGAATTTAGCCTTGCATACCATAGTAGAAATTGACTTTGTATTATTTGAGTGTTGAAATTATTTGAACTTTGCAGACCATTGCCACAGTGGTTGGTCATCTAGATTACTCTTTCGCCTCTGCATGGCACCCTGATGGACGCAGATTCGCAACTGGAAATCAGGACAAGACTTGCCGAGTATGGGATATACGAAACCTGTCAGCACCAGTTGCAACTCTGAAGGGGAATTTAGGTGCTGCTCGGTCAATTCGCTTCTCAGCAGATGGTCAGTTCATGGTTGTGGCTGAACCTGCAGATTTTGTGCACGTCTACAGTACAAAGTCGGATTACAAGAAGCGCCAAGAGATTGATTTCTTTGGAGAGATATCTGGGGTGTCACTTAGTCCAGATGATGAGTCTCTTTATGTAGGAATTTGGGACCGGACTTATGCAAGCTTGCTACAGTATAACAGAAAGCATACATATGCATATCTTGATTCCTATTTGTGAGTGATTTGTCAGTGAGCTGCTTTTTGTGAACAAGAATATTGCTGATTTGTTTAGGATGTAAAAGAAAAAGAAAGTAGAAGAAAGTGAAGAAAATTAAAAAAAAAAATAAAGGTAATGTAGATTTTACCTTGCCTCTTTCGAAATTGTATTTGTCTTGATTTAGGTTAGTTTGGTAAATTCAGATTACAGTAGAATAAGCGTACAAACTTTTACTTCTTGCTGTGTATAGTTTATTTGGCAAATATTTGAAGTCAAAAAAATCCAATTAATCCTCATAATCTTCTCGTTTTTCATGGTCTCTCTACCAGGCAAAAAAATGGTTTAAGTTATAGGAAATGCTATACAATGAAAGACCTTTGAATGTATAGGAAATGCTATGTTTGCCCCATCAAAAGACTGTATAAGGTTGTATTGGATTGGCTTAGAAATGGGTTAAAAACTGAAAAAAATTTATATATTTTTATAAGATTAGTCAATTGTGTACAAGACTATCTTTTATGTAAAAAGGTTTTTTTTTTTTTTTTCACGCATCTTGAAAAAATTATTTAAGTTGCCAATCTATTTTCCAATGTTCACGTGGTTGCTAATATGTTGTAAAATTAAATGGGAAATTTCTCAAATTATATTGTTGATGGCTAACTTTCTTGCCTGAATATATTTATACAAATCACAGTCTTACAAAAAATTATTAATTATGAAAGATAAATCTAATAAATTTGATCACAAGATTTCTTTCCCAAAGAAAAAAAAGAATGTCTCTCCGGATTAAAAATAGCCTATCCTTCGTTTTGCTACAATCTCTGACAATCAGGGCTTCAATTTGCAAGGCTAACGGTATGGTTTTTGTTTGTAATTTTTTGTTTCATTGGAGGGACTGAGTAGAGGAATTGGGTCTGGTTTTGCAAGCTCTGTCTCTGTCACTCTGACTTTCACCCTCTTTTTGTGTAGCTTTATCTCTCTCCCTCTCTGGCACTTTTTTCTTTTGTATCAATAAATTTCGGGAAAGAAAAGATTTTATTATGTTTTAGTCATTTCTTGCTTGATTTTACTGCTAATCAATTGGATATGAAAATGGGTTGTGCATAAAATATGTTATCCTATCTTTATAGATGTAAAAAAAGAAGAAGAAAAAAAGGTTAGATATAGAAAATATTATCTCTGAAGTATTGAACTGTAAAGAAGCCTCAGTTTGGCGTCTAAGAAAATGCTAGAAAAAGAAGAGTTGAGAGGAAAAAAGAAAATACCCTGATTATGGAGATATTGATTGAGCTGTTATGGGTAAATTAAACATTACTTTTTAAAATTTCCATATTTTTGCTCATCTGGATTTTTATTCTGGCTTGAATCTATGACATTCAAATAGTAGTAGATATTAGCAGTTGAAGTTGTCAAAAGTTTTTGTTCTCTGTTCTTGACTTCTGCTCTAGGAACTGTTGCTTAATCAAATTGTTGATGATGGCATATTCCAAGGCTTGTTTCTCAAAACATTCATAGTGGCCGCCTATGAGCTTTCGTCTTTTGCTGGACTCGAGAGCTATTGCTTCTCCGTTCTCCCTTGGATGTCCAAAACTTCACTCAATTATTTGTTTGCAGTTGGAATGCAAACATGTATTTAATTTTTGTCTTGTGTCTTCCATTTGTAATGTGTGATTTCTGAAATTGTATATCAGAAAAAAAATTATTATTCATATTTCATAGAGATATGAGGTTTCTTTTAGTAAGTATTTGAGCAAGTCAAATTGCTTTGTTAGTTGATACTTTTGGAGCTTTAAACTGCATGGAATATGAATTGCCAATGATGACTATCCCAAAGGCTTGTTTCTCAAAACATTCGCTTTTGCAACTATTTATTATTCCTTGGATATCTGAGACTGACCTATTTAAAAATTCGCACAGGAATTTGTTAACTAATCTAATAATGATGTTAATGAATATGGCCTGGCATTTGTATCGGCATGTTAATTTTGTTAATTCTATTTGGAAAAATTCTTGTGTTTACCATGGAATAAACTGTTATATGTTTATGCTCATGTTATCCTTGTACATATGCATGTTTGAATTGTATGCTGTTCCCAGCTTGTTGTACTTTTGATTTTATCGATGTCTATTGCATATAAAGCTTGAATTGGTGAGACATTTTGAGTGGCAATTGATGGGAACTTTACATCTGTCCTTTCAGCTGTATCCAAGTGCTTTAGGGATGAAAAGGTCCCTCATATTTAACACGTCCATCCAACTCTCTTTGTCAGCTGTCTTGCTGGTTTTCTGCTGATCATTAACGGATTGAAAATCCCTATATATTATTCTTTTCGCGATATTTAAATTGCCTCATCGTCATTAGATAGGAATCGCCTTTGATTAGCTGCGATAACTGTCAATTATGTTTCTAGTTGTTGTTAAATTAATAAGCCACACTACTGTTCAGACAGTTTGAAAACGCAAAGTGCAAATAACTGCTAATTGTTTTCAATTTTGTGTTTTATTTTTTATGTATCATGTTGCATGTAACATTATTAGTATATATGTATATGTAACATTTTTAAAATTGCAAGGTAAGTCAAAATTGCAATTTTAAATTTCACCCACGTGCGAGACACTGAACCACGTTCCCCTCCTGTAATTTTTTTCCCCTCTTTTCTTTCCAGGTTAAGGCCCAATCTGCATAAAAAATCCCTAGGTCGTATGCAGATTCAAGACGAAGACCCCATAGAGATTCGAAACATTAATAAAACTAACACACACACACACATATATATATATATATATTATAGCAAAAACTAGAAAAGATTAACAAAAGAGAAAAGTAAAACCCCATGTTTGAAAGCTCGAAGCTCACACTGGCAGAGTTAATAAATTTACAAATTCATCTTGAAAGTAATTTTCAAAGCATGAAACTCAAATTCACAGTTTCATTATTATTTTTTTCCCTCTAGATCTATAATATTGTTAAAATTGATAACAAAGTGACTGATCTGAAATTGCAAAAGATGAAGAGCTGATAAGGGAAGAAAAGAGGAGAAAAAAATTTCAAGAGGGGAGGCTAGGAGAAAGGGGGGCCTGAACCACATGTCTTGCAGGTGGGTGAAATTCAAAATTGCAATTTTGACTTACTTTGCAATTTTGACCGCGTCAGGGACTTTACGGGGTTTATAGCGTATTCGTATATGTCTAATAGAGATATAAGTTATATATTTGTTTTGCAAAGTGTTTGGGCATTTTAGAACTTTTTACTGGAAAAAATTCAGAATTTTGCCAACGGTGACAATCCCAAAGGCCTGTTTCTCAAAATATTCAGTGTCCGCCTGAGAGCTTTTGCCTATCGTCAGGCTTGAGAGCTGTTGCTGCTTTTGTTCTTCCTTGGATGTCTGAAATTATTCTATAGAAATTCCCATGCTTGTGTTTGTTAATTTTGCTGTATATTTTCAGAACAAAATATGTGTTTTATCACAGTAAAAATTGCCTACTATACATGATTTTGATATGAACTATTCTATTATGCTCATGTTATTTTTGTATGTATCCATGGTTTTGTGTACTTTTTAGTTATATCTTATGATTTTGTTGATGCCCCATTACATATAAAATCTTGAATTTGATGAGATATTTGTAGTGGCAATTAGTGAGGATTTTGTCTCTGCTCCTTGAATGGTATTTTTGAGTGCTTTATGGATGAACAGGTTCCTAGATATGAGTCCAATTCAATCTTGAGGCATTCATGATATTTTAGATTTGGTGAGAAAGCTACATTCACTATGGTAGCTAATAATGACAAAACCCTATTGTTACTACTACAATCTCTAGAATGCTGCTGTGAGTTACTGACGAAACTGTGTTATTATTATTATTATTTTAAAAAGAAAAAAGGATAAAAAAGTTTTTGTAAATGCCCTGGAAGTTGGCCCTTGTAATTTGATGAAAACCTGAATAGTGATGCATAATTTTGTTTGATTTTTAGATTTCTTGTATATAAAATTCTGTTTCAATATGGTAGCAGAAAGAAATTCTCTTTCAATATTCCAGAGCAAGTCATGGAGTGTTTTAAGGGAATAAATAATTTTCCAAATCCACAGTCAAGTCAAGATGACTTGTAGGAGCAATTAAAGTGACATGACTCATTGATGGAATGTCTTTTAGTACCAGTCACTAAAGTCAATAGGGACTGAAATTAGTTAGGATCACATGAAATTCTATTACTAATTTATTTTCTCACTTTTTAGTCTTTTTTTTTTCAGTTCGGCTTAAATTTAATTTACTTTTTTAAATTTATAATAATATATTTGTAATTTCTGTAAGTATATAAAATTATTTTTCTATTTTTATTTAATTATTATTTAAATAAAAATATTATTTTAAATAAAAATACAATAGTAATGGCATATATATGATATCACAAATGTATTATCATAAATATAAAAAATTAATTTAATTTAAACTAAACTTCACGGTAGTTGAAATTAATCTTATATTATTTATAACCCTGCACCAATTCTCAATTATTAAATGTTTTTTTCAATGGTTAACCAATATTTATCTTTGAGAATTACCAATTATTTTCTCTCCCCACATTTTCTTTCATTTTTTTTCTAATCTACCAAACATACATTTACCAAAGGTTTTATTTTTATTTTCATAAACTGTTTTCAGAAAGGCATCAAACTGAAAACACAATGAAAATGGTGTTAATTCACCAAAAAATTGAAATCGGTGCTATGATTTTTGTTAATTTTGTGAGGGTAAAACTAATGATATTGTACGAACAAGTATATTTTTTATATTGGATTGGTGGTATTCGTACTTTGAAAAAATAGCAATAAATTTGCCAATTGACTGTTCCAGTAGGGACAACATGATACACGTATATAACAAAAGAAATCTAAGAAGAAATCTTTGAGAAATAAAAAATAATATGGTAAAAATCTATTACAGTAATCAAGTAGTAGAATAGAAAAACACTCAATTAGAAATTGAGTGGAGGTTCCAATGTAAAAGGGTGGGTTAGTGAAAGAGACACTCAGGCTGGTGCTCACATGGTTCAAAAAATGGTTCACGAGACTCCTTTGGCTGCTTCAGAAGATGCCTTCAAATCAAGGCAAATAAACCACCATGGCCCATATATATATATATATTATTAGATATATTTTATATTTGTTATATTTAGAACTTAAAAACTAAAATTAAATCATAAATAGAAAAATAAAAGATTTAAATTTTTTAAAAGCGTATTTATTCATTTATTGTTTATTTAACATTTAATTTTAGCTTTTAAATTTTATACATAAACATAATAAATATCAAATATACTTATAATAGTTTAACTATATATGTATATATATACGAATCAGGTTATTATCAAATATAATTAATTATATTAAAATATAAAATTAAATAATAAAATAAGAAATAAATAAATTATAAAAAAATAATTATCTAAATTTTTTATTTTTTTATTTATTATTTAATATCAGCTATTAAATTTTATATTTTAAAACAATTATTATGATATGTACCTCGTAATAAATATATACATGCGTACCTCTGTCACACTTTGCTTGGTTGTCAGTTGCTATGGCATTTTGCTCCCCACAATTCCAACTATGTTACTGTAGGGCTTCCTTTGTCTTGCACATTGTCTTCCAACTTTTTTTTTTTTGGGTAAAAACATTGTCTTCCAACTATCAACACCCTTCTTATCTAATTCATACAACCATATATGACACAGTCAAAATGTCACTGAGGGTCTCCATCCTTCTGCTGGCACTCCTTTAATACATATATATATATATATATATATATATATTTTTTTTCCCTTATCAGAATCTTTGTCTTCTTATGCTCATTTGAAAGATAAGAATCAACTTAATCAAACCAATACATGATATTAAAAATAAAAAATATATAAAGAGAAGAAAAAAGAATAATTGCATTTGGTACCTTCTAGATTTAAAATATTGCAATTTAGACCATCAGTTTTTAAAACTCATTACATTGAGACCTCTATTTTTGTTTTGGTGCACATATAGTGGTTCAATTATCATCAAATTCTTCAACATTAACCAATGAAAGATTACGCGTACATTTTTTTATTCCGCGTACATGACTCAACAAAGTGTAGAACATCCAATTCAATTTGTAAATGTCACAGTCCATACTCAATAAAAAAAGTCTTTAGCCAATAATCTGAGTTTGAATCTCTTTATTCCCAAAAAATAAAAATAAATATATATATATATACTCTTTAGAAAACTTCAAAAAAATTGTTGAAATATAATAACTGATAAATTAAGCATCAATTCCTGTTGGCTAAAAAAATAAAGTTTCCTTAGAACACTCTCTTAGCTATATAATTAGTGTAAGTGTGATTTCTCGGGAAAATATAAATACAACATTAATTAATTATCCCTATTTTTTTTTCTACATATTTTTTTAGAATTAGACCTAATCGAAACACCTTTCCATTTAATTTTCAGTCCCAAATTAATGACAACATCTCTCAGTACTTTATGCTTGCTAGAATCAGACAAACCCCGCATTAATGCTTTTTGAGTTGATAATAATAATAATAATATTATTATTTATATATGTATTGATGTAAAAAAAATGTATAGTGCTCCTTATTTGAATAAATACTATAAGAAACTATTCCTGTCAATAACTAATACATACAGATAGTTAATCACATGCTCAATGCCCATGGAATATGAAAGTCATTTTCACCCATCTTTAGATTACATTTTCTGGGTTGAGTTTAATTCCAAATTAGACCCTTCTAAAACCTCAAGTGGCTGTTTAATATGATATTAGAGGTGAAGATTTTACTGCCTTTCAAAAATTATTTTCACTTTTTATGTTTACAGTTTCTAAGTTATTTTCTACACATTGAGGACCACATGTGAAGGGAGAATACTAAAGTATATAAACCATGAGAATATTTAAGTATATAAACCATTGTAGATCATATCCTAAAAGCTTGGAGCTTTAATTAACATAAATGATCTAAAAAAATTATTTTCTTTTTCAATTCCCCTATTTTTTATTTTCAATGTATATTGATTTTTTTCCTTGTACAAGCAAGAATTCAAAGCTCTTTACAAGGGAGAAAAAGCTCTCAGAAATAGCACACTAAAAAAGTTAGACCAATGTGTGGAAATCTACATGCATGGTTCACTTTCACGTGAATTTGCATTCATATTTTGTTTTATTTGCTTTTATATTAACGAAAACAACAAAATCAATGTTTTAATTTTCAATTAAGAATTTTAAAAAATAATCTAATTAGATAAGGGTTAAATGACAATATATCTTTGGTTGTGAAAAACGGAGAGTGAAACAAAAAAGAGTGTTGGAAGAGATGATGTGGGTTCTACCCAATTGTAGTATTAGATTAAAAATATATATTCTTGTTCTTATTCTAGTACAATTCTTTTTAAAAAAAAATAACCTAAACCACATTTAATAATTTTTTTTGAATGGGATCAAAATTATTAAAAACCCCAAACCCCTTATACCCATCATCCATTTGCTAAAAACAAATAAATTCCGGTTTATAAGAAAGGGCATGGACATTACAACCTAATATACTATATTAACCAAACAAAAAGAATATATATAATAACTTTGCTTTTCTTTTTCTTCCTAAAAATTATCAAAATGTTCACATGAACATATACAAACAGAACCCAAAAAGAAGATGAAGAGGAGGATGTACAAGTTGATGTATAAATCCAAAAAATGCAGTGTGGAAAATGGCATGAATTGTGGGTTTAAAGTAATATATTATATATATTATTAGTATTTTTTTTCAGAGAGAAAGAAGTTAAGGAATAAGGGAGGAAAGAAAACTCATGCAAACGACAAAGCAAAAGGCCATGATATGCGTTGTGCATATGTAACAAGACCCCCCTTAACACATGTATCTTGGACTATTTCTCTTTGTCACAGAGCTTCACAAGCTCTCTCTCCCCCCCCTCAACATTCTCTTTCTCCTTCCTCTCTTTGGTCTTAACAAGAAATCATATAAAACAAAACCAGTTTAGTAATTCTCTCTCTCTCTCTCTCTCTCTCTCTCTCGTGAAAAACAGTACTAATGCTCATACAGATCGTTTTCCTTCCCCTTCCAATGCAACTTCCAACAGTACCTTTGGCCATGAACTACTAGTTTTTTCCCATTGCATTTACATGTCAGATATGTTCTTCCCACATAACCATAGCTAAACAAACAGAGAGATATACCAGAAAATATATATATTTATACCAGAGTAATGTCAATGGTGAAATTTCTTTTACTGGTTTTATCTTTATTTGCCTCTTTCTTGGCTTGTTTCCGTGGCTGCTTATCTGATGAGGGTCTCAGTAGCACTGATGTCCAGCTCAATGATGATGTTTTGGGTTTGATTGTCTTTAAATCAGACATTCATGACCCATCTTCTTATCTACTTTCCTGGAATGAAGATGATGAATCCCCTTGTTCTTGGAAGTTTGTGAAGTGCAATCCTGACACCGGCCGGGTTTCTGAGCTCTGGCTTGGTGCTTTGGGATTGTCCGGAAGAATAGGGAGAGGGCTTGAGAAGTTGCAGCATTTGAAGGTATTGTCACTTTCGAGTAACAATTTCAGTGGTGATATTAGTTCACAGAAGGTTGCTCTTCCTGTTGGTCTTGAAAGACTTGATCTCAGCCACAATAATCTTTCAGGCCAGATATCTAATTCAGTTGTGAATATGAGCTCAATCAGATTTCTTGACCTTTCAGATAATTCACTATCAGGGACAGTCCCTGATAATCTGTTTGATGGTTGCTTTTCTCTCCATTACCTTTCTTTGGCAGGGAACTTTCTTGAAGGAAATATACCAAATACACTTTCCAAATGTCTCTTTTTGAATAGCCTTAATCTGTCCAACAATCATTTGTCTGGAAACCCAAATTTTGCTTCTGGGATTTGGTTGTTCGAAAGGCTTCGTCAACTAGATCTCTCAAAGAATGAATTTTCTGGATCTATACCAGAAGGAATATCAGTCATTCATAACCTCAAAGAGGTTCAAGTACAGGGCAATCACTTCTCTGGCTCATTACCTGCTGATATAGGACTATGCCCACATTTGAATAGGTTGGATTTCAGTGACAATCTATTCATAGGAACATTGCCAGAATCACTCCAGAGGTTGAATTTTTTAACCCATTTCAGTTTACAGAATAACAAACTTGAAGGTGATTTTCCTCAGTGGATTGGTAAGATGAGCAGTTTGGAGTACTTGGACTTTGCGAGCAATGGTTTAACCGGAACCATTTCTTCTTCAATGGGGGACTTGAAGTCACTCACATATTTGAGTTTGTCTGATAACAAGCTTACTGGGGATATCCCATTGTCTCTTGCTTCCTGTACCAAGCTATCTGTGATCCAGTTGAAGGGTAACAGCTTCAATGGAAGTATACCAGAGAGTTTGTTTAATTTGGGTTTGGAAGAAATTGACATTTCAGACAACCAATTTTCAGGTTCCATCCCAAAAGGTTCAGGTAGACTATTTGAGTCTCTTAAAATGTTGGATCTGTCAAGGAACAACATACGAGGAAATATACCTGCAGAAATGGGCCTTTTCTCCAGCTTGAGTTACTTTAATTTGTCATGGAACAATCTTCAGTCAAGGATGCCTCCTGAGTTGGGTTTCTTTCAGAATCTTACAGTGTTAGATCTTCGAAGCAGTGGTCTATACGGTCCTATCCCCGGAGATATATGTGATGCAGGGAGTTTGAGGATTCTTCAGTTGGATGGAAATTCATTGAGTGGCCCAATTCCAGCTGAGATTGGAAACTGTCTATCTCTCTCCTTGCTGTGAGTACTATAGTAGTTTTCTCACTCAAATTCTGCAACTTTTGTTTTTATATATAATTGAAAATTGTACTTAACTACGAATACCTTTCTTGCAGGAGCTTGTCACACAACAACTTAAGTGGTCCCATTCCCAAGTCCATTTCAGAGTTAAACAAGCTTAAGATACTGAAAATGGAGATCAATGAGCTGAGTGGAGAGATTCCTCAAGCGCTTGGAAAATTGGAAAATCTTCTTGCAGTAAATATATCATATAACAGGCTAAGAGGTAGACTTCCTGTTGGGAGTATATTTCCAAGCCTGGATGCAAGCGCCTTGCAAGGAAACTTGGGAATCTGCTCTCCATTGTTAAAGGGACCCTGTAAGATGGATGTACCAAAACCCCTTGTTCTTGACCCAAATGCCTACCCCAACCAAATGGATGGTAATAAGAAACATAATGAATCTTCCATATTCACAAAATCCCATCACCACATGTTCTTTAGTGTATCGGCTATTGTGGCGATTTCAGCTGCTACTGTGATTGCAATTGGTGTAATTGTCATAAGCCTGCTCAATTTATCTGCAAGGAGAAGGCTTACATTTGTGGAAGATGCCTTGGAAAGCATGTGTTCCAGCTCTTCACGTTCAGGAAGTCCAGCCAGCACAGGGAAGCTCATTCTGTTCGATTCTGAATCACCTCTGGCCGAGTATATTAGCAGCCCCGCGTCTCTACTTAACAAGGCCTCTGAGATTGGTGAAGGAGTTTTTGGAACAGTTTACAAGGTTTCACTTGGAGCACAAGAGAGAATGGTAGCAATCAAGAAGCTTGTTACTTCAAATTTAATCCAGTATCCTGAAGATTTTGACAGAGAAGTTCGAGTTTTGGGAAAAGCAAGACACCCAAATCTTGTATCACTGAAAGGATACTACTGGACTCCACAGATGCAGCTCCTGGTAATGGAATATGTACCAAATGGCAGCCTACAATCCAAACTCCATGAAAGACTTCCTTCAAGACCACCACTTTCATGGGCAAACAGATTCAAAATCCTACTTGGGACAGCAAAAGGACTTGCCCATTTGCACCATTCATTCATGCCTCCAATCATTCACCACAACATAAAACCAACCAACATCTTGGTTGACGAAAACTTCAATGTAAAAATTTCGGATTTCGGACTTTCAAGGCTTCTGAGGAAACTAGACAAACACGTAGTGAGCAGCAGATTTCAGAGTGCACTTGGATATGTAGCACCAGAGTTAGCATGCCAGAGCTTAAGGGTCAATGAAAAATGTGATATATATGGATTTGGCATACTGATTCTTGAGCTTGTAACTGGTAGGAGGCCTGTGGAATATGGAGAAGACAATGTTGTGATATTAAGTGACCATGCAAGAGTCATGCTTGAGCAAGGCAATGCGTTAGAATGTGTTGATCCAAGCATGGAGGAATACCCAGAAGATGAAGTCCTACCAGTTCTCAAATTGGCCTTGGTATGCACCTCACAGATACCATCAAGCAGACCTTCCATGGCAGAAGTGATACAAATCCTGCAGGTTATCAAAACCCCAGTTCCATATACAATGGAAATATTCTAAAAATCTTGCATAAGCACTTTTTCCATCTTCTGAAACTACTATCTTTTTTTCCCCTCTAATTTCACTTATCTTTTGGAATGGTAGAATTTTCTTTACCGGCTAGCAAATAATTGGGCATTCTTTTTCAATTATTGTAAGTTTGTAACCAGTTTCTTCTGCTTATATAAAATTGCTTTTTTTGTTCTCCTTTTCCATTCTGGTGAAGAAACTGTTCAAAATTTTGCTTCTTCTTTTTTTTTTCTCTCTTCTATGTTTTATTTACTTACAGTGTCCCTCTAAGAAAAAGCATCACTCACAAAAATACTCTTCTTTCCTTCAAAAAAGAAAGTTCAGACCTCCCTTTAAGAAAAAGAGGGGGATGAGCTGCTATCTCCTTAAGAGCTTTGATCGCTTGAGTCTGAGCGAGGCTCCAGGGAGGAGGACTCTTTTTGAGTAAAGCAGAGAGTTTACTCGGGGTTAGGCCTTTCTACAGCACCGGTATTACTCAGGTATGCTCGAGACACACAAAGCCACTCCTGGGCACACAAAGTCTCATGCCTCTTAGAGCAATACCAGTACTGAGAAAAACCTGAACTACTGAAGAATCAAAAGACTAATGTATTTTCTGACGCACCAGATCCCTTTCGCAGGGCAAGTGCAGAGCATACTCATAACATCTCTAGTGTTGATGAACAAGACATAGTAAAAAAACTTTGAGAAAGAAAAGAGGGGAATTAGCCGGACATCTTAGAAGTAGCAAACCAGATAATTTTATTTGATTTTTCCTCTAGGTACTGGTTTCCAACCGATATACCGTATTTTTGACCGAATAGATAGGCTCTGATACCAACAGGGGTTAGGCCTTTCTACAGCACCGGTATTACTCAGGTATGCTCGAGACACACAAAGCCACTCCTGGGCACACAAAGTCTCCTGCCTCTTAGAGCAATACCAGTACTGAGAAAAAACTGAACTACTGAAGAATCAAAAGACTAATGTATTTTCTGATGCACCAGATCCCTTTCGCAGGGCAAGTGCAGAGCATACTCATAACATCTCTAGTGTTGATGAACAAGACATAGTAAAGGAACTTTGAGAAAGAAAAGAGGGAAATTAGCCGGACATCTTAGAAGTAGCAAACCAGATAATTTTATTTGATTTTTCCTCTGGATACAAACTGAAACAAAAACTCCTTATATAGGAGGAGAAAAGAGAATACCCCTCATTACAGATCACTTTCACCAAGGGTAAAAGTAAAAGGGAAAGTAAAAGCAGGATAATTATTACAATCTGAAAAGCAAAAGCAAAAGCAACCGAAAGCACAAACTGAAACAAGAACTCCTTATATAGGAGGAGAAAAGAGAAAATCCCTCATTACAGATCACTTTCACCAAGGGTAAAAGTAAAAGGGAAAGTAAAAGCAAGATAATTATTACAGATCACCCCAGAAATGAAATCTCCGCCTCCTCCGAGATCCGCCATTCATGAGCTCATCAGACAGAGCTGTAAAACCAGGCTGGTTCCCATTTCTACACAACACCATAAATACCAGAATAACTCATCAGTAAAAGTTAGTTCTGGATTAATATAAAATGGAACCACACAATAAAGTTTAGACTATCGTCGTTAATTACATAAAATTTAATGCATTTGACAATTACAGTGAATTATTATCCACCAAGTGATAAATAATATCGTCCACACTGTAGGTGGACTGCTGAAACAGTTAAAAGCCTTGTGTTGATGCAGTATTACTACATCTGTTACTTTTGGCATATTGGTCCAGATTCTCAAGATTTTTAGATACTGAATTTTTTATGTTATTAATTTATTTTATTGTGCATGGATTTGGAAGGTCCATATCTGTTCAATGTGAATTTGACTCCACATAGTAAAAAAGTGAATGGCCCATGTGAACAATTTTACAGGTTTCGTTTTGGAGTTTTGCATAATTCTACCCAAAAGAATAAAAATAATTTTTTGCATAATAAAAAATATTTTTTCCTTATATTTTTGTACCTTTTCCGTGTAATTTTCACTTAAATTAATAGTTTTAATTTGTTTATTTCAGTTAGTTATATGGAGTATTAAGGTTTTATCATTGATTAGTTATAACTAAACATTGACATTCCTATCAAATGGGTGATATGAAATACACACACACACACACAAAGTGTTGAAAGAAAAAGAATAAAAATTCATTATAACATATCAATTTGTAAGAAAACTTTATAGAGGACAAATAAATATTATATGGGTTAATAATAAGCCAAGAAAAGATAAGTATAATATAGAAAAACAAATAAGAAACTTCTTTTGGTGATTTGATCCAAATTTTATTTATGTTGGCTGTTATTGGTCATCAAAGGATAAAATATAGAGATGATTCATGTCCCAAATGACCAATAATGCTGAATTGGTAAGGCATACATGCATATTATATTGTATTATTACATATATAGAATTGAAAAATATCACAGATCCTATTTATAATTAACATCATTAATATGGTGATGTATTATACTTTAAAAAAAAAACACCATTTAATATTAATTACAATATATATAAACTGTCGCATCAGGAATGATAAAGCATCATAAATAATATTATTTAAAATAATTAAAAAAAGCAAACAAATAAACAAACTCAAATTAAGCAAAGGTTACTAACGAACATGATTGAGTTTGAGAAACAATCTCTCGTCAACCACCAAATTTGCTTTCTTTTTCCACAAATAGAGACAAGTATCTAATACCCATTTGCCATATCAACATGGAAAAGATTATTTTCACAGGAAACAAAAAGATGTAAAAGAAAAAGAAAATATTCGAGGGTGCTGAAATATATGCATGAAAGAATTCACGGGAATTTTGATGGAATATAATACATGGAGGTGGGTAAATAAGGGTCACGTTCAAAGCATGAATTGGATAACAGAATATATAAATATATATATGTGAATAATTCTATTATTAAAAACTTTCCGACGTAAAAATATTGTGGATTTGAAAATTTAAATTTAAATCTTGATATGTCGCATGAGGCAAGATTTGTGGCTTGAAACATATGTTATTATAAAAAGACATTTTTTTTATTCACTAAAAAAATTCCTTGCTTTATTTAATTTCAAATTATTTATGTGACAAGTATTTTTTAGTTCATTGCATTATCATTATTATTATTTGAACTTAAATGTAAAGGTTAAAATAGAATGTGGCAATTTTTAACAATTGTCAGATTTAATAAAGTTGGAGACTGGTGAGTAGATTTTTCTTTTTATATATGAAAACGAAGGCCCTACAGTAAGGATAGAGAAACGGAGATCACATTCTCATTTGCTTTTGTGGTCGGTATTATTGTGAAAAGGAAGGAAATGACAAAATGTTTCACGAGTCTTTTTAACCAACATGGAATCTATTAAATAATATTATATATGTAATAATATATTATATATTATTATTATTATTATCATTGTTATTATTTTTTGCTAGAAGTATATAGAATATCTATTTTTTTGTTTTTTTTGGTGAAATATAGAATATCTATTGAGTTCACATTCAGATAATAACATAATCGCATCAATAATGAGGGAACATGGCCAAACATATCAACAATGCATAAACTCATCTCCCTCATAATAAATAAATAAAGAAAGAACCCAGTCTACACAATAAGCATTTTCACAATTTGCATTTAAAATTTACTAGTCAGATGCAAATTGTTGATTAAATTAGACTTCTACATATGACATGAACTTGCACGAAGTCAGTTTAAGCATAGAAAAGATGTTCGAGAAGATCAATTTCATACATGCTTAGTCATTTCTATCAAAACAGTTTTACAAACATTACAAATCCGACAGGAAAAGTTAATATCAATCTCACCACAGTATCTATTTTTTTAGTCAAGAAATCCAGGCAAGATTTTTTTTCTCTTTGGTAAAAGAAATCCTTGCAAGTTTAGCAAGCAAAAGAGTGGACATTTTCAGAGAAAACTACCAGGAATGCAAAAAATGACAATTTCACAACAATAATTCCATTACATCGAAGTTGGCCTTTAAAGAAATGGTATATAATGCTAGCTCAAAATTTGACATATCCACTTCGTTACAAAATAGATAGAAAAAATAAAAATAAAAAATAGTAAGTTTAAAACAATTACAGAGCAACCCTTTAATCCATTCTGTTTCAAAGCCGACCCCTGCATAATAAACTCTCTCCTAATTCTAAAAACATTGTGGTGTGCCAAGCCTAGACTTCAGATTTCATACGTTCTTATGCAAATCACTAGTTTACATTAATTATCATGCAAAGCCTTCATCAAATACAATCTGCTGAAGCTCTGGCCAGCAACGCTGTAGAGTTTGTCACAAAAGATAAAAGAAGATGAACATAAACCCATAATGTTAATTGACAAATATTGATACAAGTGGCGGAAAAGCACTTATCCAATTTCAGGGCAAAAGGTAATAGAGAACCACACACTACAAACACTAGCAGGAGATTTCTTCAATATGGCTTAGGGATAACTCTACCTTACGAAAACGTTCCAAGTTTTTGACCATAAAGTCAATATATTTAATCAATATAATAAAACGAAAAAGAGGCTATCAACAAAAATCACAAGACTCTGGAATAAGCAATGAAAAGGGATACCGATAATGACTTAATATTCAGAGGATGGAGCAAAATAATCATGAAGCAATTTGATGTAAATGAGATATAAGAAAAAGATATGCCATTTTCAGAAATTAGATAAGGGAGGTTGGGGTTGCAGTTTCCAAAATGCGAAAAAAAAGTCATAAGCACATAGTTAAAAACTAACAAATGTCTACCTTTTTTAAAAACATTAAGATTCATAATAAGTTAAAAATCCATGCTTGTAGTATTATATGAAATGAGTGTTCGCAAATAATTCCCTATATTAAAGTATATTTTAAGAGGAATTTTAAAGTATATTTCCCCCCACATTATATCCCTTTGGTTTGCAGATTTGATTGGTGGAAACACTAAAGAATTAACAAAGAGCAATGTTAAGCTTCCATGAGAAAAGAAAAGCAAAGAGCAGGGTAGCATCTTCTCTAACATACCCATTAATCTGGTTGCAGTAGTTTGAAATTTGATTAGTTACGAGAAAGCCATCCAACCGTGATGGCTCGGGGACAGGCTTAAATACAGGGTTTGAAGGATCTTCTTCAGGTAAAGGATCTTCTCCTGCAGCTCTCCTTGACATGTTCTCTGCCCTATTAAATACAGTACAGAATTCATTATATATTAAGATAGATATGTAAATCATAGAAAACCATCAATGAGTAATTGAAGGTGTACCACGACTTTCAGAGCTCGAGAAGAAAATACTGTAATTTATACCGAATGGAATATCCAAACACAATGAACTCCGCATGCAAGGATGCCACCAAGACCATGATAATAAATTTACCAAAATAACATGCATAATAGAAATAGTAATTCCTAGCATGGTAATTTTTACCTTCTTTTCTGAAGCCATGCTTGCTGTTGGGCTTGCTGGCGTGACACATTACGATAGTAATATTGAAACTGGAAGAGAGGAAACTTATCATGTTAAACAAATATTCAATCCTAACAACATAACCATCACAAAAAGAGATTACAAACCTTTTGCTGTTCAGCTGACAAACTATCCATGCATTCAATCAGAAATTCCATATTCCTCTCCAAAAATGGGTTGGTAGATAATTTCAGACGGTCATAATCACACTAAAACAAATCCAAATAAAATAAGTATAGAGAAGGGCTTAAAATTTGTGGACAGCAATGCAGCAATAGATCATATATTACCTGGGTAACAGGTGTATCAGCTTCAAGCTCTGTCATAAAGGCACTTATGAGGGCAGAATTTGAAACTTTGATCTGTCAAATTCAAGCAGCAAACAATATAATAATAATAAAGCACTTTTAAAGACAACTATATACAATATAAACTTTTCCGAACAAAGATAGTGATGCTCAAAAAACTTACAGGAATTTCTTCAAATATATCCACCCATGACAGATTCTTTTCCCTCAACCTATGTGACGAAAGAGATAAAATAAAAATAAATAAATTTCTATCACTTAGTTAACTTTCATAGATAGCATAACATAGAGAAATCCCTTACTTCTCTCCTGTAAAATTGCTATTGCGGTAAAGCTCCATAAATGAATCAGAAAGCTTTAGTGCCTTTAGGGCTAAGACACCTTGATTGGACTTTGAAGGATCGTAAATTATGCATACACACCTTCTAATATTCTCCTACAACGTCATATTCAAATAGGACAATCTGTAAGTTAAAAACTCGAGAAATGAATACAACAAGGTTAAAAAAGGCATAAGGAATGATATCAATAATATATGAAAAGATAAAAAAAGCAGATTCACAGTCCCCATATAAAAGCTATTCATAACTGCTAGAGTTGAAATCAAAATCAGAAACAAAGGATACATTGAAACCCTAAAACAATAAACTTATTAAGCAATTTTAGTCTTAAAAGGTGCTATCACTCCTTGTGTTGCTTAGACCTTCAATCATCTATCTATTATAAAAGAACATTTTGTCTCTCTTCATTACTAGTGATGCAATCAAGCACAAAACTTTCTGCCCGTATGTTTTTAAATTAACGATGTACAAAATAGAATCGACTTTAGAATTAACGTAATTCGAAGCTGATTTAAAAGCATGCTAATAATCCAAAAAAGGTTTTCCATGACCACCTAAGGCAGCACTAATTCACCTTAGACTGAGTTCAACATAATGTCCAATGTTTATGTTTATCTAAAAAATAGGATATAGGACCATTGTTAAGTTTCTTAGCCCAGCTCTTTTATTCTCCCTCCTACCTCTCCTTACAGCATGTTGTGGTTTAGATCAATATTGACACACTATTTTTAAATAGAACCCTATTGAATTGCTTTCCAACCACAAATTAATCCCTATTCTCATACATGATTTATTATATACCCTTGAAAGTTTCTCTTAAAAAAAAAAAGCAAAAAAAAAAAGAAGAAAAAGAACAATTTATTGTATCCTTAAACCCATAAAAAATTGTCACAAAGCCTTGTTGCTGGTAGGGTTTGCCTTTATATTCACTTTCCAACTTTAACTTACATGTATTACAGTTCTACAATCCCAAGCCCATAAACAAACCTCTAAAGCCAACCATATAAGCAAAGATAAAAACATATCTACGTCTGCCCTATGCTGCAATAGTTGTTAGTTCATGTGGATTTTTAATCTCCAACCAGAAAATAAAACTTAAAAATGGATCTGAAAAATGTAAATTTGACAAAATATATATGCTAGATTTCACTGAAAGTAATCTAATCATAAGTCATAACACCAAGTCTATAGTCCATTACCTGATAGTTCATAAAGGTCTCAATCAGTTCCACTGTTTGGTATGAACCTAATAGCGTTGATTGATACCTGAAATATTTGAGAGAAATTTTATCTCTAAGAGAAAATAATAATTTGAGATCAAGTTGAAAAGACATAGAGAATCAAAACGATAACACACAAAAACATGACAAACTCTTCTTTCTTGGCAGGCAAGTTATACAATAAAATGACACAACAACTTAAAAATATCATTATATACCAAATATAAGTTTACTATAGTTTTTCAAAAAATAAAATAATAAAAAAATAAACCTCAAAATCAAAGAGCTCTAGATATAAGTATAGCAACTCAAAATATCCCCATATTCAACATATACCATTTGTTGTAACCCAAAATTTTTAGAATTGTTAGAAGAAGGAAGAAGTTTGCCAATTATTTACATATTATCTGGTCAAGCATCAAGCCTTCTTAAAATTTGAATTTGAAGAAAGATATGCATTTATTCAACAATGATTTGGCAATAGGCGAAATAAATGGTATGTTTAATTGTTTATTCAAGAAATTCACTTCAAATAAATTAATATCACAGCATCATCATGCAATGATTTTATTGTAAATTTGTAATGTAAGATCACCGGAACTGGCAGACACCATCAAAAGATGAATGGAGTTGGTTCCATATATCCAAATCTATCTTTCTAGTTGATATAATAATAATAAAATAATAAAAACTACATATACATTGAAAATGTTTTATTTGCACAGATACAAGAATGCTAATTTACCATCCAACAGTGTTATTGTCAACATTAACCTCTCTCAAACATCTCATCATCTCAAGCTGGTAATTAGCACCATCAGCTTCAATCTCCTCATCCTCCTCTCGACTCTGAATATTATTTGTACAAAAGATTGATAGGAAATTGAACAAAAAAGAGCGGTATATAACACAATCTCTCAAATATATTCTGAGTATTGAACTCAAAGAAATATCATACCGGAAAGGGGAAACAGTTAGTAACTTCAAGAACACTGCCCACATCTAATCCAAGAAGTTGCCCTGTAACCAAAGCAGGCGAAAACTCCTTGCAATGTTTGATTATCTTTAAAATAACCTGTCCAAACAATATATTTACAAACATAATGTTAAAAGACTAACCAAAAGGTCCAAAACAGGAACACTAACTCAGGAACAACACCCAATTGAATTCAAATAAAAATAAAACAAATTCTTCTATGCATTCAACAGGCCGAGGAAATTTTCAATCTTTATATAAAAACAGTTATACCCATTAATTAAAAAAAAAGAAGAAGATCAAAAATCATTTTTCTTCTCCATCTTTTTTTCTTGGCAACCAAACAAAGGAAGATGGAGATCAAAAGATAGAAAAGAAGAGTACCAGTCCCTCAATCTGAACAACTCTGAGAGGTGAAGCAACCTCCTCCGTCGCTGCTACCTGAAGGAATGACCTTGCCACTGCCACATACCAGAAGAAAAACAATCAACAACTCAATTCTAATAGTCCTAACACACAAAAAGCAAAAATGGGAGAGTTTCATATACGGACTGTTCGCCATGATTGAGTTTCCCAAGAGAATGGAAGAAATTCAGCTGACAGAGAAGAGTAGGCGAGTGGTTGAAGGAAGTTCTGTCTCTCTCTCTCTCTCTCCTCCGCAGGGCAACCTCTGGATCGAATCGAATGCGAGAACACAAAACCAAAAACCCTAGTCCCTATTCTGAAGAATACTGGATATGGATATTAAGTTTGGATTCGGGTTTGGGCCAGTCATTCGTATATATGGACCATAACGTTAGGCCCAAATAATAAATAGTAACACATTAAAAAGGCTAACTTTTAGCCCCAAAAAAAAGTATTCATCTTTTATTTTTATTTTAAAAAAGCAAAATGGAAAATAATAAATTTTTATAACTTATAGAGACAATTGAGTTTCCGCATACCAAAATAAATTAATAAAAACTTCATTTTTATTATTAAATTTGATAACAACAAATAAAAAAAGATATTACTACATAATATGAAAGAAAATATACGCAATAACAAAAACCAATGAAACAGTTTGAATATTTATGTAATTTACCTATTGCATTTTATACATATTTATAAACGATTTGATATTTGATATTTAATTTTTAATTTTTTTTTGTATTACAATAAGCCATTCACATTTTGAGCAAAAATAATTTCAAATTCTAAAAATAAATTTCAGAAATGGGACAATATAAAATTGTTATAGTAAAAAAAGATCATTGCCACAATTAAACCTTAAAATATTAGTTGAATTCAAATTGACACATTTTTGTTTCAAAAAAAAATGCAATAGAAAATATATGGAAAATGCAAAGGACATAGCTGTAATAATTGTAAAGCTTCAGGTTAAAACTGTAATTTGAGGAAAGCAGATACAAAACCTAAAAGAGTTAATTCATGAGTGTGTGTGTGTATAAATTGTGAAGAAAGCAGAAATTGAAACCCTAAAAGGATCCTCTTGAAAATCCAAATATTAGACTGCGTTTGGTTGTGAAATTCCAATAGACGTAGGATTTTGAGGAAGAGGATCTGATAACAAATAATGGGCATCTCAGAAAGCCAGTGCTCTTTTCTTCCCTTCAGCTCTTGGCTCGCTATGATGCCTACACTTTCTACTTTGTCTTTGTTTTACTCATTTTTGTTAGTTTTTGAGATAAATAAATAACTAAGAATTTTGAGAATTTTTTTTTAAAAAAAAAATCCAATCTCAAATTCTTTGCTACTTTTTAATTTTAATTTTTGAAGTACTGAGTTCCTTTAATTTCTTTCTCTTTATTGAAAAAAAAAATGGAGCTATGAATTGTTTGATATTTATTGGATTTTATGCATTTGAAGCTTGAGGGAGAAATTTATGGAATATGATATTTGTAAGGTTTTCTCTGTGTGTGTTTGTGTATTTTGGTAGGTCAATTTCGTAGCATTTATTAAGTTCATGGTTCTAATTTCATGTGATTTTTTGGATGGATTAAAATATTGTAAGTTTTGTTATTATCAGATTTTTAGTTTATTTATAAGAGATGTTTTTATTCCACAAAAAAATGATGAAGATGTTTTATTACATATCAACTATTTTTCTCTGAAACAATTATAACGGCAAATTTTCCTCAATTTCAAACATTGGTTTTCCTATAGCAGAAAGAGGAAAAAAAATAATAAAGTTGTGGACTTTTTTTCGGCTTCAAAAGTTGTGGACTTGATACACCACACAGAAAACAAGTTAATATCTAAGCTCGTTTGAATCTTGATGCTTTGCCCTAAATAAAATGATTTTGGAAAATCGAGTACTTTTAAGTTTGAAATTAGAAAGACAAAGGAAGACAACCTTACCATAACAAAAAATAAAAATAAATAAATCAGTAAACAAATTTGGATACAATAGTGGTATTAAATCGTCTCTTATTATTAATTGTTATGTGATTGATTGAATGTCTGATTAGGAATGATCCTTTATACTATGACAGTGGTTTAATGCTGTCTAGAGATGAGAAATTTACCAAAAATAACGATTAGATGGTATCTAGAAATTATAAGTATATAGTCTTAATAATAATTTGGTTTATGCATACGACCGACTTGAATTATAGACTAAAAATGGATATTTACAAATTGAAGAAACCATTTACAGATTCTTTCTTCAAAACCCAGGTTGATTAACTTGAGATTTTCTTGATCTGACTATCAGAACGCATGCATATAAAAACCCATTTGGGAAATGTCATTCGTTAAAACTTTATCAAACATTACAGCTTTTGAATTGTGAATCATTAGCTTTATATTACTCCCAAATTAAGGACTGAAAATTGATTCAAAAAAAAAAAAAAATTGGACTGAATATAGATTGAGTTAAACTAGCCCAGCTATTAAGTTTATCCCACACTAAATTCATCAGAATCAAGAATCGATCTTTGTATTTATCAGATAAACAAACAGCAAATTTGTGCCATGCAACATCAACTCCATTATGTACACTTCCTCCTCAAAACTGAACAAAAGTAATAAAAGCTTTACAGTTTAGGAAGAACGAGGTGGCGGCGGTGGTGGTGGCGGTTGAAATTGATAGACAGATTTAACTTTGGATTCCAACATAGACACATATCTGTCAAGCATTGAGATTACAGCTTCAAATTCAGTCACTTGTTGCTCTATAACATCTATTTGCTGCACATATTCATCAAAGTTGCCACTTTTGGATTTCAACTGTTCAACAAATACCCTTAAACCAGATGCCACATCGCCGAAGCCTTTGTAGTCCTCTGCCACCCGGAGATTCATCTTCTCCAAAAGGTCCAGCTGATTATTAGTTCCCTGACAACATTGAAACAAGTTCATAATTATTTATGCAATTTGGGATCTAAGTTTCTACAGGAGAGAGATAAAAACCTGCAGCTCAGATGTGATCATGGTAGACATGGCACTAAAGAGATCATTCAGAGACTCCGCAAGCTCATCCCGATGAGGTTGCTGATCCTTCTCAGCCATAGGGTTCACGTCCAAAATGTCTTTTTCAAGGAAAATTAACTTTAATTAGCATATTTGATTTGTGCTAAGAGATATTCTGTCCAATCATCATGAAATAGTGTCTTTAAAAGATCAACTTTATACTCACTTAGAAGTAGTCTGTAACAAAGTCATTCTAGGCACAGCTAAGAATGGTCCAAAACAGTTTCAGAACATCTTTCCTAGTCAATCTAATAATACGTGCTAGTTTCTGTTAAAGGAGAATAAAAATCACAAATATGTTAATATTTAATGCTTGCTAATGACCATGATCAACTGGCATAAATTTGACCAATAGCATACTTAAAGTTGACTGATGCATAAAACCATAAATGATTTATTCAGACTAGACGATAGACGATCAGTAAAAATGGAATGTTGAAAAAGTTAGGAATATGCCAAGAAAATACTACTGAGCTGGAGAGAGCTCTTAAAACATTAAACTTAATGAGATTCATTGGAAAAACTTTAAATCAAAAAGAAAACTAGCTCTAAAAGAACAAAGGAGAAGGAGAGTATTTGCAGCATTTCTTGTGCAAAGGACGTGTCTGACACAAAAGAGGATATGAATTCTCTCAAAGCCTTGGAACCATACGGTAGGAATACAATATTCTGCAAAAGGTTCTTAGTATTCTCTCAAAGCCTTGGAAACCTTCGTTCCTTGTAGCCTGATTAACGAGGAAGAAGAAAGGCCAAAGTTGTTTGTTGTGGGGATGGAGCTTGATATGTGAAAGCATAAACTTAGCGTCAGGAGAGTTTACTAATAAGATCCATCAGTGTATCTCTTCCAACTCTTTCTCCATCTTCTTAACGGTTGCTCATGGAGTAGGTTTCAACAGAATAAAAGGCTTCCCATATCTGCTTACTTTTGGCTTTATCAAGGATGATAGCCAAAGAAATGATTAAACGTTTTCTCCATGATGTGAGGTTACTGTTGCTGCATCTGCAACTTCACATTGCTATTATGCTGACAATACCATTTTTGCAATTCAGCTATGATAATCCTCTATTTTCTTCTTTAGTAATGTCAAAGAAAGGTTTAGAGCATCTATTAATGAAGGCAGGGTTTGAAATGTATGAAGAAATATTCTATACACATGGGGATGCCTCTAATTCAGAAAGATGCTAGTCCTAGAAGAATTAATGAAGAATGATGGTTTTTTCAATTACTCTTTACTTTTTCAGCAATCCAACAAAAAATAGGAACAGCAGTTTGCAGCAATCAACAATTAGATATTGGTACACATAGAGGGAGAGAGAGTCAACTTCAGCACAAATGGACCAATTTCCAAAGAAAATTCTATACTAATATCATATGATAGTTCAGATGAAACAACAAATAAAGATCTAAAATGGCAAGAGTTAAAGATGAAATTTCTTGACCCACACCGCAATGTCCAGTTAATTTATAAACATCCAATGTATTGATCACTAGTCACCATGATGGCGATATTAACCAAAGGAACTTGCTTTTATCAAAATGGGTTGCACAATACTAACGTATTCTATGAGTATGTGTTTGTTTACAAGTTACATACTGAAAAAAAATCATTTTTTCTGCAAACAAGGCCTAGTTGTTTCATTTTTCATTGCTTAAAGAGTAGATTGACAAGATCAAGGAAAAATGCTTTTTGTCAAATAGTTTAACCTTATGCTTGAACAAAATCTTCATTAAGAATATAAATACTTTCTTCCAAACATTTATTGATTTAGTAGTATGGACATAACGATCTAAAGTTTCATAAATAATTAATCTTTAAAGAATCCAAACAGAAATATATTTGCTTCAAAATTATTGAAACAATCGATAATCCTCCTTGCATTTAGAGCCATAACAAACCCAGCAACAACACTAGCTTAACATGATTAGCAGTTGATAATCCATAACCATGTGGATTGCTAATTATAGGATGTGGGTTTCGAAGAAAACTAGAAAAAATTTAAAAAAAAAAAATGTTTAAACACAAACATTATGCAAAAATCTCAGTCAAATTAGGCATTTCAGAAGCAAATCAGAGAACAGAGGAAACTTTGGCTGACCTTAGGTGAAAGAGGGTCTGATGTCCAACAGCGGCTTTCAACAGCTGCACAGAGAGAGAGAGAGAGAGAGAGAGAGAGTGAACAGGGGAAGTGGGTATTTGGGTGTCTGAACAGAGAATGGGATCCAGAGAGAGAGAGAGAGAAGGGGAAAAGAGAAGAGGAAGCGAGCGATGGAGAAACCTAAAGAGGGTTCCTCAGAATTGGTATGGTTCCGGTGGATTTGCCGGATGGCGATAGTTTCGGCGGTGAACTCCGTTCGTCCCACTCGCCCTGTTTTCTATCTCAGACTGAAAATTCACCAACCAAACGGGGCCTAAGCTGAAATTATATATTTTTTTTCTTTTTTTCTTTTTTCTGGTGAAAAAGATGAAATTAGTTAGTGATAATAAAAATAATTTTCTTAATTAATTCTGAGAATAGGATTTAATAATTTCATAAAATTGAAAATTACTTTTAGTGTAAAAATTAAAACAGTACGGTCACCAAATTGAAAATGGTAATATGATTGAGGAGAAATCCGATTTTTATTTTTCTTTACATAAAAAATGATATTTTTAAGAAATTCTATCAAAAGTGACTTATTTGCGATTTTTATTATGAATTAAAAATAGCTTTTTAATAATAAATAAAACTTCCTTACCAAAAGTGTTAAAATCAAGAAACGATTAACAAAGTGTATAGTACATATACATTATCGTTTGGCTTTTAAAGGTTGAACAATTTTGCAATTTTGATTTTTGGTCTTTAATCATTTTCTATGACATTTGGATCCTATTTATATCTGAACCATAAGTAATCATTATAATAATAGGACAATTATTAAATTGCAATTATGACATTACTTATTCTTAAATTTTACATTCTATACAAATTTGCATGAAACAAAATGTTATTCTCACAACCATAATTTTCCCTTGAGGATAATTAGATGTAATATATATATATGTATATATTTTCAAATAATTAGGTGAAAACTACAGTCACATTAGTAATAATTATCACGAGTGGTGATTAATAATAATACTTTCAATACTATAATATATTATTATGTATATATATATATATTTTATTTTTTTTCAACATGGAGAATGGACTTTTTTTTTTCTTTTTCTTTTCTGTAAAAATAAAAATGGACATTGCGATTAAAAGTTAGAACATTCAAATTTGTAATACATACATATATATGGATGAGTCCCACCCTTCCTATACAATAAAACCAAGTCCTTAAACAAATTCTGCAAAATTCAACTAAGCTTTACAAAGTTCTAAACAGATAGAGAAAGTTCCAAAAACAATTAAAAGAAAGAGAATGAAATAACACAAACAAATTGAATATTCCATGGCAATATTGTTTTGAGCTCTACGCATGAATTTCAGGCACACAAAGTAATATTTTTCCCCCCATCAATTACACAACCATATATATATATTTTTTTTAAATCATAAAAACTCTTTCATTAGTCTAACAATGAGAGAACAAAGAAATTATAAACCCTGTAAATCATCTAAAATAATCAATATATCTTCGAATTAATTTTAGATTTTTTTTTTTTTTAACTTTGATGGTCAACAACAAGATGCTGAGACTGTGCAGCCATGGCAAGCTCAAACTGCTTGAAAGAAATAGAAGGAAAAGAAAGTAATTCAGGAGCATTATTGAGATTTTCCCAACCCTTTATAGGGTTTGTAGTTGCAGACCCATCCAATCCTATGTGTGTCACATGCTTCACATCTGTTGGAAATCCAATCTCTATTTCCTTTTCAATCTCCTCAATCTCTTCTTTATAAACTACAAATTGTTTCAATAAGTAGAGTAAATAATTAACTTGGAAAATTTAATTCACAGGTATAAAGAATAATTTAAGATGAAATTAATTAGATAACAGTTTTAAATAGTACTCCTGGCTATAGCTATATATA